>JAIMZG010002403.1:0-17599 GCA_020466075.1 Colletotrichum coccodes
TATATATATATATCTCTGTACGAATCGTAATCTCGCTGACCACTATTCCAGTACTAAGACTTTCTATTTGTTTTCAAGCAAACAGTTGAGAGGATGCCGAATAACCTCGTGCTGACGAGCCTACCAATTGTTGCTAGACCGGCATTAAGTCATGTGTTGCCTTGTAGGTTCGTATCTCGCTTCATGCATATCATCTGCGCCACACGTGGCTGAAGTTCATCGACAAATTTCCTACTCAAATCAGTTCATTCACATCGACAACGGCATTCTAGTGACACTCTCACAGCGCCGTTCTAAATGTCTGAAAAATGTCGACGATAGCCCTGAGATTTCAGGGCAGGCCCCTTTTACAACGCGCTGTTTACCCGTGCAACCAGCGCGGCGCCGCGGCCGGATCCCAGAGATGGCACTCGTCAGCGAAGGGCGGCTTCCAGGCGCTGAGGAAGAAGCTGCCGCCCCTGGCCGACAAGAGACTCCGCGAGCTGCCCGACAAGCCGGCCCGGACGCGCTTCGCCCCTTCGCCCACCGGATATCTGCATCTCGGTTCATTGAGGACTGCACTGTTCAACTGGCTCATCGCACGAGCCACGGGTGGCCAATTCATCATTCGGATTGAAGACACGGATCGTGTGAGTTGAGGTCGCCATGTATGATGAAGAACGAAAGACTAATATAGGCCAACAGACTCGTATTGTCGATGATGCCGTCCAGCGTCTACTCGCGGACCTCAAATGGGCAGAGCTCAACTGGGACGAAGGTCCCGACGTTGGCGGACCCTACGGACCCTACGAACAAGTTTCCTCCCTCCCCTTTTTTTCTCACCAAGCCATCCTACTAACCTCGCTCAGTCAAAACGTCTGAACTACTACGAAAAGCACACTGCCCAACTCCTCGACGAGGGCAAGGCCTACCGCTGCTTCTGCACGGCGCACGACCTCGAACGCCACAAGCAGCAGGTCCTCGACGACGGCGGCGGCTCCGCGCATTATCCGGGGACGTGCCGAGGCATTCCGCCGTCCCAGGCCGAGCGGCGCGCCGCCAACGGCGAGAAGCACGTTGTGCGCTTCCGCAGTGAGGGTCGCCCTTCCTTCATCGACCGGGTCTACGGCAACTACCAGAAGAACGAGGATGAGGACGACTTCATCCTCGTCAAGAGCGACGGGTACCCGACTTACCACTTCGCCAACGTCGTCGACGACCATCTCATGGAGATTACTCACGTCATCCGGGGTGCTGTACGTATTAACTCTTTCCAAGCCACTCTCTTTCCGATGTCGGGGATTTCAGTGTGAAGCTCACACGGGGTACAGGAATGGCTCATCTCGACGCCCAAGCACATCGCCCTTTACGACGCCTTCAAGTGGGAACCCCCGACCTTCGCCCACGCCGGCCTCCTCTGCGCCCAAAACGGCGAGAAACTGAGCAAGCGCAACCACGATATCGACATCTCGTCGTACCGCGACAAGGGCATCCTCCCCTCGGCGTTGAACAACTGGCTCGCCCTTCTGGGCTGGAGCATGAACGAGAAGGACCTAGCCAAGGACGGCGAGGTATTCTACTCGACCAAAGAGCTTGCTGAAAAGGTATGAATCACACGTCATCTGCATCTCTTCTGCTCAGGATCAGGGATGAAAGACCTTCGGTGACAAACTTATTCACATCGTGTACAGTTCTCCCTCAGATTCACAAAGGGAAACATCAAGACCAACCCAGATAAACTCGCCGTCTTCCAGCGGAAACACCTTACCCACCGCCTCCGCGAGGAGAGCCCAGACGAGGAACTCCTCAAGCAAGCCCTTCTCCCGCCAACAGCCAAGCTCCTCGCTCACGTCTCATCTCTCCTTCCCTCATCGTCCACTGAATTCTCATCCACCTCCTCTGACGATGTCTCACCTCCCAAAAACGCCTCTTCAATCACGGCAGCACCGGAGATCCTCACCTCACCAACCAACCCTAAACACTTCTTCTCAACAGCAGACTTTACGACCTTAACCCCCCTCCTATCCGACTCCTCGATATCCCCCTCCCACCTCCTCCAGATCTACCGCACCCTCGCCGCCGACTCCCCCATCGACCCGATCGACCTAATCCACGAACACCCTTCGCTCTTCCTCCGCCCCTCAGCCGCCGCCTACACACGCTCCCTCGAAAACCTCTCCCTCCCTGAAACCACCACCCCACCCCCGCTCCTTCTCGCGGACCTGCACGCCTCTCTCCGGGACGTCCACGAGCTCGACTGGAACCCGGAGAGGCTGCAGTCCGTCATCAACGACTTCTCCGCGCGCCACGCCGCCTCCGTCGACCCGGAGAAGCCCGCGAGACCGATCAACAAGACGACCTACGCGCTGCTGCGGCTCGTGCTCACGGGTGACCATAGCCGCGGCGCCAAGCCCGCCAAGCTGCAGCTTGCGCTCCTAGGCCGGACGGAGACCCTGACGAGGTTCGAGCTCTGCGCCGAGCAGTAAGGAGGAGCTATGAACTGGCGAGCGGGAAACGGTTCTGCTTTCCACCAGCCCCCCTCTGCTTCTGGTTTTGACGCACTGCTCCGTTTCGCGGGCGGCGTGCATTGTGTTGTGTTTCTTCTGCCTCGAGGTCAGAGAACGGGGCGCAGCGGAAAATCACGTAGACGTTTGCCTCGGGAAAACTTTGGTGTCTGGCTTGGCTCTGCCGCGAGGCGGCCGGTGTACGATGTTGTATGAATAGACTCTACGTATGGTTGGAAGAAAATTGAGAGGAAGGTTGTTTCGTCTAGAAGTAATACTCTCTGCCCCGAGTCTCGACGTCGAATTATAGAGGAGCTTCTTTAATTAGGATCTGGCTGTGTAGAAAAGCTTTGATAGAACCGGAAAGTTTATGAGAACGGCGTGTGCTTCGCATCATTTCTAACATGGCCGTGTTATGTTGAACACCGTCGCAAAGCTTTACTTGGACAGATCTTCGGTCTTCAATTTGGCCTGATGATTTGTATCTACCTCACGTGACCCGTGGATATCCCCGAAGTTGCCCAGCCCGCTTTTGCCTTCCTTCATTTCCCTTGGCTTCGCAGAAGCTCAAGTTCATTCACATACAAGCGAAGGGGAGGGGGAGAAGATATTAGATGATGTGGTGCATTAAGGTTGTTTAGTGTCGCGAGCTTCAGGAAAACGACCTCATGGATGACCCAAAGTGGTCCAGAAACAAGAACATGGTAGATGGAGGGTAAATGGCAAAAGATTATATCGGACAAGGAGAGAGATGGTAAAAGGTAAGGGATACAACAAAACGTAATCTCCAAAGCCAGTCGCCCGCCCCTCCAAGCTTGTTTCCGTTTTCTAAGCAATGCAACGCTATGATCGTGGTCGTTCGCGGCCGTTGGTCGGGGTGTTGCCATTGAGCCAGCTCTTTTTGGCTCTTTCTCGAGCTGTTATTCTCTTCCTCCACTTGTTTTCCTTAATCCGCTTTCCGGTTTTGTACGCCCTGTCTACAACCAATCCTTCTCCTGAAAATGCAGTAAAAGTAACGAGTAAAAAGGGATTTGCTAGGTGTGAAGAAGGAAAGGTTGCAGGGCTCAGGGCGAGCAGATTGTTCGTCATTACGTCGTCAAAGGCTTGGTTGGGGTATAATCGTCTACATAATTTCTTGGACCCAAATCTGGTAGAAAAGTCAGTTACGTGTTCACTTGGAAAATCGTAGGGCGATATATCTTACCTCCATTTTGCCAATATCCTGCCTTGCCTTTCTTGCTTGACTCTTCACGCTCATGATTGCCATCTCCAGATCGTCTTGGTCGCCCATGGTGATCATGTCACCATTCGGCACGTCTTCATCGCGAATCTTGATCTTGAACCTCCGGCGAAGACCGAATTTCTCACGGATTCGATCGACAAAGTCGGGGAACTCGACTGCCGCGCCAACCATGATATACCGAACATCTTCGGCGTGAACCTTGACGCGTATCTTGCGTACTTCGGGTCTTCTCGATCCGCCACGGGAAGACATCGAGTTTGTACCTGGGCGTCTATTGGACACCATCTCGAAGTCGCCCTCGTCGAAGGAACCGTAGTCGGAACCGTCCTCTTCCTCGTCCATGTACCGTTGCGGTACACGGCGGGAGGTCTGTCGGCTGGTTCTGGTGCTGCTACCATTACCACTCTGGTACATATCGTACAGTTCGTCCGGGTAGGCATCTTCTGCCTCCTCATCAACAGGTCGGCCACGCATCTGAAGGTCGCGTCTAGAGTATCCTCTGCTAGGCGTAGCAGATCGCGACTCTGATCTCATGATGGGCGGCGGTCCTCTCCGATCATTCGGGCTACTCGTCTTCTGGTATCGCTCGTTGGGTCTGGAGTTTTCGATGTTCAGCTTCGCGAGCATCGGCTTGGGTCCGTTGCGAACGGACTGCCCACGGGACATGGTGCCGCCGTTGTTGGCCTCGACCTGGTCAGGCGGGGGTGTCGGAGGGAAAACGCCGCGACCGTTGGGCGGTTCGGATTGTTGTCTTCTTGATGCCAAACCGGGCTTGACCAGGTTGGTGGCGGCGAAGGAGATGTTGTCAGCGGGCCTGTCGTCCTTGACGTCGTTCTTGCCAGCCTGTAAACCAAGAAGTCTCTGATTAGCAAATTGATTCCCATAGAAGCTGATTGGAATGGGAACCGATCTGCCTACATTCTTGATCTCGGACCCGGCAAAGCCTGTGAAGGCATTCGCGCGATCGGAAGCGGCGACGAGCCTGGCCTTTCCGAGGTAGTCTTTTGTCTTGAGGTTCCGAACCTTAGCCTCGTTCGGTCGGTAAACAACGCCGACGGGAATTGAGAAGACTGTATACCCCTAGTGCAATTGTTAGATTTACTATTGATGGCGAATGCGGCGCTCTTACCTCTGCTTCTTCCCGAATGGCCTCGTCGATGACGTTGTGATCCTCCACCACCTTCTCCTTGACGGCGTATGACAGATCCTGCAAGCCGGCATCCTTTTGTTGCAGGTAGATGTAGCAGAGGCCCCTGTTGAAGAGTACCTCGCAAGAGTAGAGCTTGAAAAGAAGGCCTAATTGGGCGTAGTCGATCATTGTGTTTCCTCGCAGGTAGAGGAGGGTGTCGTTGAAGTTCGCCAACGCCTCCTCAAAGTCGCCAAGCAGGAAATTCGAGACACCTTGCTGGAAGTAGGCGACAGCCAAGTACTGGTCGAGCTTGATCGCTCGTTGGTAGCATTCAACCTAGTTCGCGGTCAGCAACAACCCTCCTAGGTTGGACATCATACGTGACGCACAGCTTTCTCGTGCTCTCCTAATGTGGCGTGTATAACACCCATGTTGAAGAGAATTTTTGACGTGTCAGATATTCTCTCAAAGTCCTTGAGAGCCTCATCGAACTCATTGTTGTCGTACCGGCCCAGGGCCGACACCCATGTTTCTATTTCCTGTAGCGAAGGGTTGTGAGTGACACGTCCGCATCCAAGGCCTTGCCCGCTTCGGCTTGTTGGGCCTCGAGAAGGTTAGGCTTCCTCCTCCACAAAGCACGTACCTGCTTCAATGACATTGTGTCACCAGACCAGACTTAACGATTGAGAAGACGGACAGAAATCGGAACCGCGGAAAGATTGCGCAAGCAGATTGTCGCTGCCGCGATCGAAAGAACGGTAGCCGGGTTCGCGGGAGACAGATAGAGTATCGTGGGCGTGGGGAACTGCGATGCGGTGCGGGTGGTGCGCGGAGGACGACGACGACTGCAAGAGAGAAAGCCACAAAAGAAGCGATCCAGACCAGAAGGGCAACGACAAAGTGCGCTGCGGGCGGCCCCCCAGGGCTTATTAGGGGGATGGCTGGCGGTCCGTCGACCGTGCGGTGCTCGGCGCCACTGAAATGACGGTTGGAGTCTTACCCCCGCTTCCAATAGAACCAGAACCTGCAAATGGATGCACTTCGGACCTGAGCGATGAGCTGGGGATCTTGGCGCGTGGCGGGTACACCAGGGATAGACACCTGGCTCCGTCTGACGGTTGCCGAAAGCTTCTGCAGAAAATGCCGATGCGATGGCGGGGGGATAAGCGTTCGAAAAGAGGGTTTATCCAACGGTAGGATAGGCAGAGACGTTGTTACTCCTCTTTTAAAGTTGCCTTTGTTCTCTCGTTCCTGTCCAGCAGAAGCAGATGCCAAAAGTAGGATGGTGTTTCGGGTTTGCGTACGTTGTGCGTCGAGAAACAGATTAAGTTGTCGGGGGAAGGATGGGATGGTCCTTTTTGGGTGTGTTGTGTCCAGTCCAGTGGAGAGACGAGGTGGGTGGATGGTGGGATGGTGGATGGACAAGGCCGTAGTAATATGTATGTAAGTCGGACAACGCGCCAAAAGGGGGTCCGAAGCCAGTCCGTCTTGTATTATCCACGTCTGGACTGTCTTGTCCTAATTCAAGAGAGACCCAAGGCCAAGACTAAGAATCCGTGCTCTTATCTGTCCGCCTGTGACAAGAGAGTGAAGACTGAGCTGGGTGTGTGATGAGGAGAGGTGAGCAGATACCAAGTCCGCCTAACTCTGCGTCGTTTGGCGCGGCTTCTTTTCTCGGATTGAAATCGCGCGTTAATTAGAGACGAAACCTCGGATGGTCGGTCGTTCGACTATGGAAAGCTTGCAGGTCAGAAAAGACAGTCTCGTGGTCGGTAGTCTTTCGCTTCGTGGATTTCCAACTTGGGAATAGACGTGGGTAGCAAGTGTGATGTGAACGGAATAGAAGTGATGGAATGGCCAGACTTGCAGCTGGACTTGAGGGAAAGAATGGGAATGAATGGATGGAGGACGAAAAACCAGCGCCTACGGAAAGGAGGGTAGAGAAAATAGAGTCGAGTCGGAGTTTGCAGCGAGGGTCCAAGGGGGACTTGACTGGTCGGGCTGTGGGCCGCGAGACTGGATGTATATCATGCAAGGCACTCAACAGCGATGAATACTCCAACCTGGATTCTCAGCCAGGAAACGCTTAGGATGCCTGTGCTCTGGTGCTCGTCCAGTTGTGAGTCGCAGGGGTAAAATCCAAGGGGGTGTGCGTTCTTGTTGACATCGACACTTGTCGAAGGGGGTGTTAGGAGTGAAGAGCTCGGAACAAGTGGCTTGGGCGGTGCGGTGGATAAAGGGGGTGTCTCTCGTTTGCAAGAGGAGTCTGTTGTCTCTGGGGCGGGCTTCCACACGCCCTCTGGCTTGGAAGGGACGAAATTGCGCAACCGATCTTGGTCATGGCCAGCACATCGAGCGAAAGACGGGTCGGCGCCAGAGGACATCTCCCGTCCGTTGATATTTCCCAAGATGTCGTCTTAGCATACTATAAGCAGCCGCGCAGATCCTTTCTTTTGACATTCGACAAGGTATTTCGTCCGGCTGGGAAACAAACTTGTCCAGATTGAGGGATAGAATCAAGTGTTTTTTCTCGAAATCGGACCATTTTGCATATCTCGTCGCCAGATGCTGGGTTGTGGATGTGCTGGACATCGAATGTTGGGCCCCTCGGGCCCTCTCTCCCCTCTGTGCCTCGCCTCGCAGGAGTCACCCCCTGGTTTGTCTGGGCATCCCATCCGACATCCGTGCCGGGGGTGTGTAAGAGGGCGCCTGGGCACTCACAACTCACTCTCGCTCACTTGAGTGATGGGCCAGGAAGTCGAAGGCCAAGGGCGTCGCGGGTCAGATCGCATATCGTGCGGTGACCGAACAGGGAGCGTGGCTGTTCGAGTCTCCCCCATTGTCCCGATCCGTCGAGGGATGACGCTGACGCTCGATGCTGTCCTATCCCGTCGTGTGCCTCCCGGCTGGGTAGGACGCAGCGGTCCCTTAACGGCAATGCATTATTCTCGGATGTCGCAGGCATCTTGCAACCACTGCGAATCAGTGCCTGTCGCTTCCCATGCACGAAGTGTTCCAGCGACTGCGAGGTGTGCCTGATTGGCCGCCAGAAACACGGGTCTTGGGCCGGGCCTTTTAAGCCACCAGCTTGCCAGGGCCAAGGGCGCGTACAAGACGGACTAACGCCGCCTTGATCACACTGATAACTTTGCTCCCGCTGGTGAATGGCCCCCTGGTGAATGGAGCCCACAGCCCGCAGCTGTATCACGCCTTGTGGCTTGGATTTGGAGTTGCTGCAAATGTGACTGTGACTGCAGGCCATCCGATCTCGACAGTCATCGGGGGATTTTGCTTTTACGCTCTCCGGGATGAAGATGGGAAGTGGGCGACGTGTAAGTGCTTGCAGGCCGCCATACTGAAAGCGGACCCCAAACCAGCCCACTGGAGCTGGAAGATGACGTTAAGCCGTCCAAAATAGCATCTACAAAAGTGTCTAGTTTGCAGAGTGCAGATGGTGTTAAGCGCCGGCGGTGATCTTGTGATTGGGCTGTCCCGGTGCACTAGCAATATTGACCGCCTCGGCGCATGTTGGTATGTCAGTAGTGGGCGCGGCCGAATTGTGGCGACGCTCCTAGCCAAGGATCTCCAGACGACCGGTAATGTCCCTCAATACCAACACCAACTTTATCAGAATGACATTCGAGCAGATTGATCAGCTCGGGTCGATTATCAGAGCCACGGTGACGAGCCTAATGTCGTTTAGTCAAGTACAACGGGCGGCAATGACATGAAGGTGGTGGGCCCGTCTTTGGTCAACGATGATCGGCGAGAGAAACCGAATACTGGTGACACAGAGACCCTGCCCCAGGCAAAGACGTCTGCGAGACTGCGGCGCAGTCACGGCAGTCCATCCTGTGCCTGTCGGAGACGAGGTTCCTGCATGTCCCGCATGACCGGAATAGGCGGGAGATGTGGTAGAGATGTTGCTTGGTTGATTCTAGCATTGTATGAAGCCATCGCGGTGTGATGAGTGCAGGCAAACGCCCAGATCGCGAGGTCGACTGGGAGGAGATGGGGAATCCGCCCTGCTGGAGATAGTTCACCAACAACGTATTCCACCGTGGCCTTTGTGGCGTACAGTCCGAGGAATCGCATCCCGTCCAGTCTCGGTTAGAATGTGGACAACCTTATCTGCAGCGGGTCCAGAGGGGCCCAGACTGGCGGAGATATTGGTGTTGATGCCCGCGCTGCTCATCGGAGCCCAGTGCTTAGCCTACTCCGTTGACTGAAAGCACTACAGTCGATACAGCAAGAAAAAATATCGGACAGGGCAGAGAGAAGGAGAGTGAAGCATCGTGAAGTCGAAGGAACTGGGCTCCAAGACAAGGACCGGGATCCGGCGAGGAGACTTGGCGCCATCAGCCAGCGGGTAGGCGCGACTGCGTAGGCATCGGAGTGAGGGAAGCTCAGCCACAGTTTGACATTTAGGTTCCTTCGTCTCGGGTCTAAGAGGCAGGAACAGCCATGACAGCTATGACAGCCACTTCCATCTCAGCACTGCATCCGCGTCTTGCGTTCCCTCTTGTTCGTATCGTCTGTACACATGAGCAGATGTTACGTACCAGTGATGGCAAGAAAGTCCAACCTACCCTCTTCCCTTGTTTATTTGGAAGGGGGAAGAACCTACGGTATCTATAGAAATGTCCGACCTCCTTCCCGCAAAAGGAAGTGAATGATGAAAGACAGGCAGCACGAGCCGGTCCCTGACTTCCAAAAGAACGGGAAAAAGAGCAAATGTCTCCTTGCCAGAATGACTTGCAATTTGCGTGACAACTGCATCCCGAAGCGGAGCGGCACATTTGTTAGGAATGGCAATAGCGAGAAGTGCTGCCCTACCGGGAAAAGAACCGCATCGCTAACTCTAATTATCCCTGTCCAGTCCGGTCTCAGAGATCCTGCGAAACTCGCTTGTCCTCCAGGCTGTTTTGGAAGTCCCGTGCTGACGTCTCCACTGCAAGCCCAGTCCACAAGAGAGCCACGCTTCTTTGCTTCTTGACGGATCGAGACACACCTTGGCCTGCAAAGGCAGCTTCCGCTGTGACGTTGGTATAGCTGGGGAAATGTTATTCATCATACGTTCCGGGCTGTGATGATACTTGCACCTATGCCCAGACCACCAGCCACTCCGTCGCATGAACCAGACGTTGAACCCACGAACTTCGCCATGTTTTACCACGCAGCATCCGGCCGAGTTGAGGGGCCATCCACATTCCACAACCAGCCGCATGCCTTGCAGCACTGCACGCCTTTACTGCAGTCCCTCAACGGCATGCTGGTCAGGGCGATCAACGGCAAGGCCACAGTGCCTCAACAATCCAACATGAATACACAGACGGCACAATGCACCGCAGACAGAAGCACCCACAACGCTCCGCTCCAGGTTGCCCACGCTGTTTGTGGAATCGTTCTCGTCAAACACGTTTACATCACACTCGTCAACACGGTTTCACGCAATGGCTTCTCGGTGGCACGTAAGAAACTCTGTTCACTTAGGCTTCTGTCAAAATCTTCCTAAACACGTCGTCAACGAACAGCTTGCCCTCCCCACCGCACTTAGCTCATTTTGGGCCGCCTTACTTGACCTACAGGCAAATACAGTCCACCGCATCCCGCATCCGATATCAAGCATGCCTGGTTTCAAATTCGACCATCCACTCCACCCGTCAACCCCTTACACACGTGCTACGACCAGTGTCGGTCACTTCCCACTAGCATCAGCCTCTTGCAGCAATGGCAACTGTGTACACTCCCTTACTAGTGGGCTTTGTCGAGGCAAGGTGGTCCAGGCGCCCCTGTGATCCATGAGAATAAGGTAGAGCCTCTCTGGCCCCTGTTCAACCACATACGTGTATTCGTCTCATCTGCCACCTGTCACTCGCGCTCCGCCTCCTTCCGGTCTTCGATCGGTGGGGGAAATCTCCCGGAACCGTCGTCAGTGTTTCTTCTGACATGATCTGCGTCAAGCCCGACGCTGGTGCCATGTCTGCGAGCCCTGCTATGAGCCCTCTGGGCCCTTTGGGCCCTCTGGCGCAGGCTTCTCCGTCGATTGGGAATAATTCTCCATTGCTCATCACCCCCGGTTGCGCCAACCCCTGGAGACGATCAAGGACTCGGCAGGAAAAGTCTGACTGAGACAAGCCTTGGAAGGCTTGGCATACAAAGGTTAACACGACGGGGCAGAGACAACGGACGGAGCCAACAACCTTACCGAGACCCCCAGAGTCCATTCCCTCGTTACGCTAGTCCACGCCCGCGAATATGTTCAACTGTCCAAGCCGAGGGGCCCTTGAACCTTATCCTCGGACAGGGCGCCAAGACACTCAAGAGACTCAGCCTCACTGTCAAGTCGACCTGTGGGGTGGTTCTTGGGACTTCTCACATCACAACCATGACCTCAACGACCCCCTGGTAGTTGGCTTGTCAAGGTCCTGGGAGCCTTGGCCACCGATTTTGACCCGACGTGGTAGACCGCTGCCGAGGTTAATGTTCATCGCAAAATCGTACGATGTTGTTTACAGCGGCTGCCACCTCCACGTGCTGACGCTGGTGATCATCTTCGAGCCTATTATTCGGCTTATCAACCTTATCAACCGAGCTTCCTGGCACAGAAAACTTTGCAAATCTCTCTTCGATTTCACCATCTATTTCGTATATCATGTTAGGGGTTCCCACGGTGTGCTTAAGACGAGACTTAGAGCATACCCTTCTTGACTTCATCCTTCCTCTCCTCCCACAATGTCTTGCCGGTACACGAACAGACCGTCTTATCATTGTCCCACACGCCGGCACTCCTGGCAATCACGCCGACTACGGTGTCCAAGTCATTCTTCAATGCCCCTGCGGATTCATCTTGTCTCGAGACGACCATGGCGTGGCCAATGACCTCCCAGATTTGAAAAGGCTTGTCGAGGTACGCGCTGCCTCTGCCATCCTTACCGACCTTGAACACGCCCAAGAACCCCTTGGCGGCGTCACCCTCGCTGCCTCCCGACCAGACAGGACCTGTCGATGATGCGCCTTCTGCCAAATTACCATACTCACGGATGGTAGCCCGATAGGAGCCGGGGGCCACACCGCGTAGCGTCAAATCCACCAGCGTTGTGGTTGGGGATACCTGCACCATTCTAGCTAGGCCCCTCACCTCTCGGTCCGGCTTCCCATCCGACTTTGAAGATGCATGTTGGGGATCATCTGCACGATAAAAAGACTCGAGGATGCTAACGGCCGCGCCTAGTCCATGGTGAGTAAGGAGTCAGGAAGTAGCCGATATTCCAAGATGAGCAAGTTAGAACGACACCCAAACTTTCATCTACCGGCGTCAATGCCGGCATGACAGGACGAGATGGGTAGTATCAGGAAACAACTTAATGTTCGCCAAGGGGTTACAGAAGATGCAGACATAAGTTGGGCAAAAATCCAAGAGGGTAAGAAGAGGCATTAGTTGACCTACTGTTTGATCCTCCCGAGCCTCGCAGGATGGCGTCTCTCCCCGTGGCTTGGATGGCGTCAACAATGGAAGATGGTGCGGCTGCAAAACATTGCCGAGGGTGTCAGTAGCTATCACTTCCTAAACAACGAAGCGCCAATCTTGAGTCTATCCGTCCGTCCCATGACTGGTGATGCAGCAGTGCAGATTGGCTGTAGCAGCTATCTCAAAAAGAGTGGAACTCTCAAGAAACCATCAAAAACAAGTTTGGGGAAGCCTCAAAGTGTAGGGGCAAGACGATTGAGGTAAGGCAGAGGAAGAAGGGGGTGGAACGACAGGCATCAAAACGAAGAAGAATAAGAAAGAAACTTTCAGAGTTTGCAGCAGGAGACGGCTTACCTGTGCCCTCCACGGAAAGCAATTGGTCCTTGAGGTTGGCCTCGACCTTGGTGATGCCCCCCAGCTTGTACAACGAGTCTGAAACGTCCTTGACGCAGCTGTCACATGTTATGGGCACGGCGAAAACGGTCTAGTCGGGATTTTCGGACGTTTCATTAGCCATCACAGTTCTGAGCAAAACCCCCTTTTCTTTTGCCCTGTGACGAAAATATACACACACACACACGAGTCTCAGTCTCCGTCCAAGCAGGACGATACTGCGGTAAGCCCCCGTCGACAACAGGCAGCCTTAAGGAAAGGAGACTTGCGTGGGCGAGCGGATGATGAGAGAAGGAAAGAGGAACGGACGAGGGCGCCGGAAAGCGAATACCCCAACTCACCTGAAAAGGATATGAGACGGTCATCGTGAAGGGTCGTCTGCTTGGCTGCAGCGGGCTTCGTAACAGAGAGCGGTAGTTGTGGAGGAAGTCGGGGAGGCAGTAGAGCATGCCCCGTCCTTGTTTGTCTTGTTGAGAGATGATCCTCCTGGTTCCAACAACAGAATGCGTACTTTTTGTTCGGAAAGAGAAGATAGTCGTAGACCCTCACACACAAACGGAGTTCGACAAGATGTTTGTATAACGTATGGGTTGCGTCCGAGGGGAGCCGGGTGCGGTTTTAGTACGTTGCTATCGTGGAGTAAATTATCACTTGAATGGTGACTTGGGATCTTTGCTTTGAAATCGCACACATGCACACTCGTACTCACTTGCCCCTCCTTACACCTGTGGGCAGCGCAATCGCATCACTTTCTGCGCTCTTCTGCCCCGCCATGAGACGCCCGGGCCAACCGGTGCGTACCCCAACACGGAGGCGCGCAATCAGTCTAAACTGTGAGTCGGCGCTCGGTCTCACACCTGCCTCCGTCTAGTATATCTTTCGAAACCCACTTATCTTATCAGCAGATCCACGTGATTATCCTCGTGCGCTCGTGTCTCCAAATTTTTGGGAAGCTCAGGTCGTCGATCACGTTGTACGGATATCAATCGCCAAACGACGCTGGATCGCGAAGCCCTTCCCCGACGAAAGAACGAACCAATTCGACGATCCCGAAGACTCGCTGCCGTTGGCCTAATCTCTCTCGACTTAAGCGGATCGATACGCGAATACCTGTATACTTGGAGCATCGGCTGAGGCGGCCGGCCCAGAACACACTCGAAGATGTCGCAAACCGTCGGCTTGGTAAGCCTCCCCCTTTCCCAATCGAACCTCCCAGAAGAGACAAAATAGCTGATCACTACCTCCAAATGGCAGACTCGCCTCTCCTACTCCCGTGTATGGCACCACGTCTCCGCCTCGGCCCCCACGAGACTCTCTCGACCCAACCCGGCGTTACCCCCCCCTCCCTCGGCCGCCTCGCCTCGCGCATCGCCGTGCTGCTGATGGGCAAGCACAAGCCGACCTGGGACCCGTCCACGGACTGCGGCGACTATGTCGTCGTGACGGACTGCGCGGCGCTGCACGTCACGGGCCGCAAGAAGTGGCAGAAGACGTACTACCGGCACAACACCCGCCCGGGTTCGCTGCAGGCCGTCACCATGGACGTGCTGATGGAGAAGCACGGCGGCGCCGAGGTGCTGCGCAAGGCGGTCAGCGGCATGTTGCCCAAGAACAGGCTTCGCGCGCCGAGGCTGGCGCGGTTGAAGGCGTTTGAGGGCGAGGCGCACCCGTACAAGAAGAATGTCATCCGATTCGGGGATGTCCCCGTTGGGCAGCATGGATGGGAGGAGCAGGTTAAGGCAATTCGGGAGGCGGATTCGGAGAGGTTATGAGACAGGTTTGAACGGGGGTTTGATGGTGAAGAGTGTGTGATTTGGAGGGGGCGGGAGACGATGGTTTGGTGAGCGAGAGGTTGGAGCGGCCGTCTGTTCGGCGTGTATATCCTGTACGAATATGGGCATCTCAAAATTGGAAGTCTAATGGGTTCTCGAACATGGGACCATGTTTTCTGCTGTGCTGCATGGATACGACAGCGGGTTGTCTGTCCGAGGCATTGTGATAGCACTCGAACGGGAAATCGCTGCTCCTGAACTGTCTGATCATGTTCTAACAATGGGCGGGCTTTCAACCGTCTTAATCGGTGTAATAAGAGAGACCTGCAACTCGGTTATGAGAGACGTACGCATCATACGGATTGAACCGGTGCAGCGTCAGCGGGTGGGATGACGCCATTAGCGGAAACTCGATGAAGCTAAAATGAGCAACTGCCAACGACATGATGAGGAGTGTATGTATCCTCATCGTCGGCGTTTTTCCCGTGAGAGGTGGTTTGTATCATCTTATCACCAACAGTCACCATGTTATCGGTGGCGTCGAGGTTTCTGGATTGGTGGCATGGTGTTTATGAGACGCTCACTGGGAACATATCGAATCCGCGTCATGCAAACCACCAACTCACACAGGGTAGACATATGTTACTATTTCGAGTTTGATATCGTGCTCTAGATTCATTGCTCATTATTACCAAAAACAACCGGCCAGGCCTGACCAGGCATATACGCCGGTATAAATGCAGGTGCTGATCTCCCCGGAAATCAGACTCCTCCCTGCCCACTCCTTACAAAACCCATCCTCAATGGCAAAAAGCACCTCACAACTTGGCCGTCTCGGGCTTGCGCGCAACCTCGCACTTGATGAGCCCGTTGGGACCGGACTGCGGTGCGTAGACCTCGGCGTCTTTGCCGGTGTTCTTGAGCCCCTTGTGCCAGCTGAGATCGATCTCAAAGTAGTGCTTGTTGGGCAAAGCGTAGGTGACCGTGAGGGTCTCGGGGACGGCAGCAAGAATCTGCTCGCACATCTTGTACATTGTGTTCTGGACGCTGGCGCTCTCGTCCTGCGCAAAGGTCTTCATGGTGATGTCGCGGGCGGCCTGCCACGCCGGGTCGAACTTGGGGACGGCGGCCCGCACGGCGGCGAGGTCGGGGAACTTCCAGGTCCAGCCGGCATCGACGTCGGTCGACAGGATACGGTCCCATGTCTCGGGGAGGGTGGTGTACTCGTCGCGGACGAAGCCGTGGAAGGCGGAGCCGGTGGATTTGAGGACGGTGAGCTTCTGGATGGAGCTGGTGAGTGCGATGCCGTCGCGGCGGGAGATGCGGGCCTCGACGTTGCGGGTCTCCTCGCCATCACGGAAGAAGGAGTGCGGGTGCGGCTTGCCGTCGATGGTCATGCGGGTCCACCGGTGCTGGACGACCTTTACGTTGGCGGTGTGGATGTGGGCATAGGTGTCAAGAAAGTGGGTGCCGAGGATGGAGGCGAAGAGCTCGGGCGGGTTGACGGGGTTCTCCTTGGCCTTGATGTAGGTGGTGTTCTTGATTGAGTCAGTGGCGACGACAACGCTGTTGTCGGCGGCCGTGTACGAGGTGTCGATGTCGCCCTCGAGGAGGCAGCAGACGGTCATCTCGGTGACGGTCTGGGTGGCGCCGTCACGCTGGACCTTGTAGACGCGGACGTTGTCCTTGCCGTAGCGGGCGGAGGCGAGGTACGACATTGTATGCGGGTGCGGGTGTGGATGTGGGTGTGGGTGTGTGAAGGTTCGGTGACGGTGGTTGAGAGAGATAAGGGGCTATCACGAACGAGAGTGTTGTTATCACGACCAAAGATGAGACGAGCAACGAGGATGAACCCGCTGTGCTAAGTGCGGGCTTGGGTATCTGTGAAGGGGAGCTGTGGTGGTTGGATGATGAGGCAGAGGACAGGAATAGGAGCCAGGAGAGGGACGATGCCGAGGAGGGGAGACAAAGTGTTTATATATCAAACGGACCAAGGGGAGAAAGGCTGAGGTTTCTCAGTCTTAGTTTAGCCTCATTGGACGTCACCCACCAACACGGGACCCGGAGATAGAGATAGCGTAGTCGCGTCTCGAGTCGGCATGTCTGCTTCACAGCTACGGGGTCACCAAAGGGGCGGCGGTCCAATGGCGCTGGCCGAACTGACCCGATCGCTTGACAGGGCCCGGTAGCCGTGGGGTAAGATGGTCTTATTGGTGTCGGGTGGAGCCCCCGGAGCCCGCCGATGCCCTTGGGGAGCTGGGCAAGCAGGTCGCCGCATGCAGCCGCTCTCACTGGTCGTACGCGGCTCTCTGCGCCCCGGCGGGCGACGAGCGACAGATTTTTGGGTCGCTGGCTTGCTGAAGCAAACGCCTTCAGGGCTTTGCGTTGATGGGGGGGGCAACTTCGGGGTACTGTAGTTTCCAGGGACCGCCTGTACGGGACCGCTGGGACTCGGTGTTTGCTACAAGTCAAGAGCTTTCTAGAGCCGCAGACACATCATGTGTGTAATTGGGCTTTAGTGGTCGGCTCCGATAAGCTAACAAGCACTCCTCGCCTCCTCGAAAGGTCCACAAGCAACCACAGATGTTTTCAGCAAGTTCCTAGGCAGAACATCGTCCAACAAGCTCGCTGAACCCCACTCCATGCAAGCCATTGTCCGCAAAAAACCCTACCGCCGGTCCCCGGCCTGATGTGAGGTCGAGGTGAAGTGAGGTGAGGTCCGCGGGGGAGGAACCGGGACTCGCGCCACCTCGGAACTGTGGGTATTAGACCGAAGGGCCGAAGAGCCAAATCCCGTACATGATCCTGACGAAAATAATTCTGTCGATTTTCTTTCACACACACAGCGCATGGCTCCTCGGCCTTCCGACTCTCGGCATCAAGTCCTATCACGAAGGCGCCAAGAGCCTGGCCAAAAGGTCGATGGTGGATGTCTCCGATACATCGAACGACTGTGGACGGGGAGCCGGCCGTGTTTCAGCATTGGCGGTGGAAGTAGACGCTGTAGCACAGCCAGCTTCAGACAACAAGGGCTTCCCTCGGGACCGTGAAGAGAATTCTTCATCGTCGTCGGTTATCGGCGCGCTCTCTCCTTTTTTTTTTTTTTTT
>JAIMZG010002404.1:0-10299 GCA_020466075.1 Colletotrichum coccodes
AAACAACGCATGCACAGTGTACAGGTGATGAGGGGGTGGCATGCGGCCGGCGTGCCTGGACGCGCACAACGACTCCAGTTACACCTTTCGTTTGTACCACACTCATCGTCTCCCCGACATCTCGTGAGCCGAAGTGTATAGACGATGGGTGTTGAGGCCCTGGACGCTGACAGGTGCTGGATGGGACGAAAACTCAATTCCACAAAACGTTCGTTTTAGAAAATGTCGCTTTTTTCCATGTGACATTCCATCTTGTCCGCGGTGCTCAATGGCAGAGCACAGCAGGCACCCACGGTCCTCCGGAACCTCCACATCAGGGAGACAAAGAGGACGTGTTTCCGTGTCTTCGACTCCATCTCGAACAGCAACCAAAGACGAGTCGCGCCGCGATGGATTCAACGTGGCAAAGATAACCTCGTGGCCAGCAGCAAGACGTGCTGTCGCATTCCCTCCCCGCCCAGCATCGCAACCCCTCAACTCGGCCAGATCCAGTGTCAGTTTCTGCCGGGGCCTACACGCACAAGCCCGCGGGGCAACGGTAATCCCCCATCGGCTCACCGCTAAATCCTCCGTCCTGTGACTTGCGGCGCGTTCCTCACCTTCTCTCCCAGCCAAAGCTTTTGCGGGCCGCAGTCGCAATCCATCTTCAGCCGCCAGATCCGGCACCGTCCAACCCGCCCAATCTCACTCGCCCGCGATTGAACACTCACCCGGGTCTCGTCTGCACGTCAAGTGACGGGCTTAGCCCCGCCGACCCCTACCACCACCACCGCCCCGGGCGGACGGAGGAAGAAGAGGAGGGCGGGCCGAGACCACCAAGACCTCCTTCACCGACAGCCCGACGCGGGATGACGATCGTGGGTTGGCTCATTTTACTATTCAATGTCATGAGCTCAGAGGATCTCTCTTGGGCAAAGCATCTCGGGCCAACGGACATGTCTTTCCCACGTCGCTTACGGCCACACACAGTACTGGGATGCGACATCAAATCTTGGCCTCAAGGGTATCTAGTTTCTCCATTGCCCCCCGCGCGCGCGCTCAAAGAAACGTGCGCACGCGTCTACTCGTACAAGTTTCTGAATAGCCGTCGCAATGCCTCCCACCCAAGTTGAGTTCCCGTGTAAACGTGCCAAAACTCCATCAAAACAAAAAAAAAGACAAACACAACAAGCAGACTGACAAGAATAACCCAATCGGCGGAAGGAAACGTCCAAATAATGCCATGCCATGCCTCGCGAAACCCCCCTTCTCCAAGATGTAGGGTCCTCTATCACCAAGCTTGTATGCGGTTCGTCTTGTCCCCTTTCCCGCCGTCTAATCCATCATGGAAGAAGAAGAAAGTACATAGGCCGGGCCTCTCGCGGTCGTGACGTGCAGGTATTATGATCTGCCAACGTCTCGACAACGTTCGGGCGCGGGTGTGGTCGGTGGCAGGCCCTCCTAGAATGCCCTCGCCTTGAGCGGCGTCGTAGCCAACCCCGTCGACCGTCCGACGCCACACCAGCAGCTGGCGTCTCCTTCCCTCTCGACCTGAACCACAATGTCCATCGAGTTCTTGAGCAGGTACTCCCTCACACGATCCCGCACCTCGTCCAGGCTCGCGCCCCGGCCCGCCACCACGTGCACGATACCCTGCAGCTTGTCGCCCGAGTCCTCGCTGCTGCGGTCGTCCATCCAGAACTTGGGGACCGAGTAGTTGACGACCCCCTTCTGCTGCAGGATCCCCGCGAGCGTGTTGCGCAGGTTGTACTCGATGTCGTCGGGGACGTGAGGAGGAGGTTGCGCGCCGACGACTTGATGAGCGGGATCGATGCGAGGAAGATGAGGATCGCGATGGCGCAGGAGGCGAGCGGGTCCCAGAACGTCCACCCCGTGTAGTATGTCAGGATGGTCGACAGCACCACCGAGGCGCTTCCCATCGTGTCGGCCAGAACATGCAGGAAGATACCCTCCATGTTGTCGTTGTGATGTGAGTGCCCGTGATTGTGCTTCTTCCCGTGCGAGTGATCGTGTCCGTGGTCGTGTTCGCCGTGCGAGTGCGAGTGCCCGTGACCGTGATCGTGGCCGTGGTGGTGATGACCGAAGCCCCAGAGCCCCAGCAGGTTGATGACGCCGCCTAGGAAGCTGACGATCAGAAGCTCTCTCAGCCTGTGGAGTTCTTGCCCTTCCCATATCCGCTCAAAAGCCTCCACGATGATCTCGACGCTCAAAAGCCTGTCACTCGTCAGCCTCGGCACGTCATACTGCACGCCGTAAAACCTACATCAGCAAGATGCCGTTGGCAAACCCACTCAGCGTCTCGATCTTCCCCAGCCCAAACGGGAACCGCTGACTCTGAGGCCACTTGCTCGTGACTGCGGCGCAGAGGCCGACGAAAAGCGCAAAACAGTCGAAGAACATGTGAATCGTGTCGCTTAGCAGACCCAGCGAGTCGGTGACGTAGCCGTAGAACGCCTGTACGGCCATGAAGCCAAAGTTGAGGCTGTCAAACCCAGTGTCAGTTGAGGCAAGACCGGCAGTCGTACCAGCGAACTCACGTCATGAAGTAGAAGATTCTTCTCGAATCCTTCTCTACAAGGATTGTGTGGAGAACCGGGACCGCCGGTGTGTATTTTAATAGAGCTCTTGTAAACAACGACGGCTTCGTGTGGTCGTGATCGTGCGAGTGGCTGTGGGCGTGGGCGTGCGAGTGGCCATCGCAATGACCGTGGGAGTGACCGTGGGAGTGATCGTGGTCGTGATCGTGGTCATGGTCGTGGGTGTGATTGTGGTGATGGTGGTCTACCGTCGTCGTGTCGTCGAGGGGCTGAAATGTCGCCGAAAAAGACCCAGTCGTGGGCGTCAACAACTGGCGTCCGCTCGGCGTGATGTCCGTCTTCCAGCCGTCCATCGAGGCGAGCGATTGAGGCAGCGCTTTTTCTCGAGGATGGGAGGATTGACTCGAGTTCGCTCGGTAGTGCGAGTGGCCGCCGTGGGCGTGGCCATTGTGACTGTGCGAGTGATTGTGGTTGTGTGCGTGGCCGCTGCCAGTCGAGTCTTGGCTCTGGCTGTGCGTATGCAGCCCGCCGCTGGACATTGTCGACTTCAAGGCATGGAGGGACGGCGGCGAGTGGGAGTGGGAGTGCATGTGGTGATGGTGCGCGTGCGGCAGGGCAGAGGATGGTAAGGCGTAGGAAGAGGCCATTTCGACCGCGGCGCGCGTTATCGGTAGCCGGTATGGGACCGAGATCTGGGGTCGGTGTCGGTGTCGCTATCGGTGTCGGCGGGGATAGGGGAGGGAAAAAGGGCGTCTCTCTTCCCCTCTGTCGTGTTTTCTCTGGGTCGTTCTCGTTCGCCTCTCCACCGAGGACCCGTTGATTCGGGATCTATACCAAGATCCCCCTATCGTGGATATACCTGAGTCATGGGTCGGAGGTTACCCGCGCTGTGTCCTTCTTCCGGGGTCTCGACGGTAACGAGGAATGACAACGCGTATACGAGGTCGCGAGAAGCGTTGCAAATGAGGTGTCAAAAGATGCCCAACGCCGTAGGGCTGGGAGGAGAGGAGGCGAGAGTCGTGTGCCCGTCGTGGTATACTACCTTGATCCAAAGGCGGCGGTGACAGTTGTTCAGGGAACCTGCACAGGCTAAAAGGCCGGAATGAAGTCGCCCCGTCAATGACGTTGCGTCGCAATCCAACCCTGAGCCGGGTTGCCAGTCTTGGGAGGGGAAAGACGGGAGATTTGATCGTCGATGGACGTGCCGTCGTGTCACACAGACAATGCTGGGAGCGGCGGATGCAGGCAGTTGGCTTCGATCAGCGTAGAGATGAAGGAGAAAAGATGCGTGATTGGAGAGGGTGTCTTGGAGAGCCAAAAGAAGGGAAAGCACCCGGAATAATAGTGAACAACAAGCAGCCACGAACAATTGTCAAAAGGCCGTCAAAGGAGGGATGCCAGTGTTTGTTGTGGGCTTTTTTGGGCCGAACCCACGGGATGCATGGTATGTCGGGTAGTGCCTCCTTTCAGCGCCTTCAGATGAATCTCCCACCTTGTCCGAAAGAGGAATCCAGCCGTCAGCCCCTGCAGATTTCTCCGTGTGGGGGAGAAGTTGGCGGCACGTTCGTCGTGGCAGTGTCTGTGATTCGCCATGTGGATGCTCAACAGCCATCAGGAGAGGGGGGAACGCTTGGCTGGGTTACTCGGAAGCTGGCTGCATAAAGTTGCACATGCAGACAAGCAGCAGAGTGGCAGATACACGCAAACAGTAATGCGACCCAGGATCCCGTTAAACTATGATGGGACGACAGCGGAGAAGGCGGTGGGCTGGCTAACACTTGTTATCGTACACCTGTTGTATGCACTATGCAGCCGGCAACTACATGGTATGCCTCCAACCCCATGGCGACATGTTCCCATGAACAAGCCATGCCTGTCTGAGGAGTTCGACGCCTCCAACGGACAGGCATTGACGACTTTTGCGCTTTTCCCATTTTTTCTTTTTTTTTGCTGAGGCTTTGGTGGTCTGTGTCGGTTTTGCATGTGCAGCAGCTGGTTTGCCATTGATTAGGTGACGAAACGAAAAGACGGGTCGAGTGTTCTTTTTCTGGGAGATGGATGGAATCGTGAGGATAGACTGATAGCGAACATCTGCAGATTAACGTAGCCCCCCGACAGGACTCTCGCTACACTACGATGTGGTACAGCGGGAAAAGATACGTACCGGCCGACTGTCTTATCGTCCACGTGACACTGCCGGAACCTCTGCTATCGGCCGCGACGACCCCTGATTGGCGCCACCGTTGCAACATCGAAAAGGCCATCCCAAGTTGGAAGGCGCGAACGAGGACGAGTTTCTTGGTAGGAGGGGCCTCTAGCCCAGTCAAGCAGCTTCGTTCGGGAACCTTGGACGAGAAGCCATCGTCAATCACGCGATAATCTGGGCAATTTATCTTTCCCCCCTCTTCTCTTGAAAACACATAGACCTTGTCCCCGCCATCCACTCGCTACACAACCCAGGCCCCTCATGCGCTAAGGCGGTGTATTGCAACTTCAGATGACAGGACGGGACGGGTTGCATAACCGATACCACCACATCTGAGGGTTGACGATCATCCTGAAACTCCACCACAGCTCTCATCACCACATTCAACGGGCTGCCTCAGCTCACGCGATACCCTTGCGTCAAAACACGCGCTCAACCACCGCGCTTCGCCAACATGTCGGTGGTGCCTCTCGTGCTCTCCGTCCTTGCTGGCGTCTGCACTACTCTCATCGCGGCCCTCGGCATTAACTTCCTCACACGCCTGCTTCCCACCCGCTACCACGCAGCCGAGAACCCTAAAGATGACCATATCCAGATCTTGGTGCTCGGCGATATAGGCCGCAGCCCTCGGATGCAATATCATGCACTGAGCGTCATGAAGCATGGAGGCAAAGTCGACCTTGTCGGGTACAAGGAGACGGCCCGCCATCCGGACCTCGTCGGCAATGAGAGAGTAGCTCTGTATCCTTTGCCTCCCCTTCCGACCGTTTTCAAATGGAACACCCTGCCGTTCCTCATCAACAAGCCGGCCAAGGTGGTCTGGCAAGCCTGGTCCATCTTCTACGTCCTTGCCTACGCCGCACCTCCGGCCAGATGGATCATCATCCAGGTAGGTTAGCCGCCAGCCCACGAGATACATCTCTGACCCTTACAGAACCCCCCGTCCATCCCGACGCTGCACCTGGCTCTGCTCGTCTCTCTCCTGAGAGGAAGCCATCTCCTCATCGACTGGCACAACTACGGCTGGTCCATCATGGCCACCGGCCGTAGCCAGAAGAACCCCCTCGTGTGGCTCTACAAGAAGTATGAGATATACTTTGGCAGGATGGTGCCCACGGCCAACCTCACCGTCACGGACGCTATGGCGCGTCAGCTCAAAGAGAAACCCTACAGCAACAGAAAGCCCATCTTCACCCTGCACGACCGCCCGGCCGAAGTGTTCCAGCCCATCCAGTCAGCCGATGCTCGGCTCGCTTTCCTCTCGCGCCTCAGAGAGACCAAAGATGTTGCCCAAAGCATCGTCTCTGGCACTACGCGCCTCATCGTCAGCAGCACCTCCTGGACACCCGACGAAGATTTTGGCCTGTTGCTGGATGCTCTCGTGGCATACGCACATCCTGAGGAGGGGGCCACCGAAAGCGGCGCCGGCAGGCGCCCATTCTGGCCATCATCACCGGCAAGGGCCCTCAAAAAGCTGAGTACGAAGAGAAAATCAAGACCCTCCGCCTGGAAGGCAAGCTCCCTGGTATCACGATCTTGACCGCCTGGCTTTCGACCCGCGAGTACGCCACGCTTCTTGCTTGCGCGGACTTGGGCGTCTGCCTCCACATGTCCAGCTCCGGTGTTGATTTGCCGATGAAGGTGGTCGACATGTTTGGCTCGGGCCTGCCTGTGGCGGCTTACTCTGCATACGAGAGCTTCAGCGAGCTGATCAAGGAGGGGGTGAACGGATGCGGGTTCGAAACGGCCACTGAACTGGGTGAGGTCTTAACCCGGTTGCTGAGCGAGGGCGGCAAGGATGAGCTGAAGAACTTGAAGGCGGGAGCGTGAAGGAAGGAAGTCTTCGCTGGGATGCAGAGTGGGACCGCGTGGTCGGGCGAGTCGTCGGTATGATTGACAGCTGAGGACATGTGTTTTGTAGTTTTCGATGAGAGCCTACTGACAAAAAGCATACACATGTACAACATCCCAAGTCCCCTTTCAATTGCTAAAGGCGCCCATGCTCACCACGACGCCGAACACAGCACAGAGTAGCAAAAGCATCCGAGAATAAGAGAAACCACAGGTTTCAGATGAGATTCGATGCAGAGCATCCAAAAACCAAAAAGATTGATTTCGCCCGGACTTGAACCGGAGACCTTCAGTGTGTTAGACTGACGTGATAACCAACTACACCACGAAACCATGAAGATATATTACACTCGTTATGACATGGGGAACGAATTACTCTCCATCAATGTATCTCACACAAAATCCTGCGTCTTGCTGTGGGGTTGTGGGCAAAGTCTTAGTAAATCTCACCAATAGGACCAACCCATTGTTTCCCGAACAAGGTTAGCGTCTCAGTCTTCAAGTCTTATTCGCCTCAAAGCAACGATTGCTGACTATGGCGAAAGAATTATATGTTGACAATGAATCCGAAGGGTGATGTCGGCGCTTGGGGTTAAGGACTTTCTTGTCCTTGATCCCCGACGATTGACAAGATCTTTCGGGGTCAAGTGAACCAAGCCGGAGGGCTCCTAAATAGAATGTGGTCACGCTGCTTCGAAAAAACACCAAGAGCGGAAGATCGTGAAAACGAAAAGTCTTGCATGTGCTGCTCTATTACATAATTACACGCTCGATCAATTCTCTCATGCCGCTTTTGTTCCCCTTGGTCTATGCTATTTACCGAGCGTAACTCAGGTTCGAGTCCAAGTCCAAGATTCTCTTGGCGGCAAAGGCAGCAGCCACCATGATAGGAGCCTGCGTGTTGCCAGTAGGGACCTCGGGATGCATACTGCCATCCACGACGAACAGGTTCTCTGTGCCCCATACCTTGGTGTCGGGATCGACTACGCTCTTGCCGTCGTTCTCGGAGCCCATCTGCGTAGTGCCCAGATAGTGGCTACCGCTACCAGCCTTGGCAACGATGGCCTCCGCCGTTGCGTTCTCGGCGACGCTCAGGATGCTGCCAGCCTGACGAGCATACCTGAGGAGCGTGTCAACCATCTTGGTCAGGGCCTCGCGGTCGCCCTCGGTATGGAGGAGGGGAGTCTGCGTCATGTTGGTCGTTCCGTCGGCCGTGATGCCGACTGTGCCGACGGAAGTGGTGCCGTGGGTGAGGTACACCTTGACGCCGATCGTGTTGTTGCCGTCCGCGCGGACGGTTCCTTGGATATGACGGGTGGCCCCGTCGGTGGTGTTGACGCTGGTCCAGAAGTTCAGGCGCTGGCCCGACTGAGCCAGGAGCCCACTGCCGCGGGCGAAGAGCTCGACAGACTGCTGGTCCGGGTCGGTCCAAGCAGCGTCAGGCAGGGCGGCGAGCGTGTCCTTGGTCTGAAACGTGACGGTCGCGACGGCGTGGTCCTTGAGGTTCTCTCCGACGGGAAGCTCGATCCACTGGTCCCTGGGCGGGAGCTTGATGTTGGTCGTCCCTGAAGCCACGATCTCGATCTGCGTGGCGGGACCGATCCCCGAGTTGAAGAGGACGCGGGGCGTCGAGTGGGAGCCGGCTGCGAGAACGAGGGATCCGCCCTTGGTCAGGTTGATGATCTCCCGGGCGCCGTCGTCGTGCTCGACCTCGACGCCTGTGACGAGGCTGCCGTCGCGAACGGCGCGGAGGACCTTTGCGTGAAGCTCGAGAGTGAAGTTGGGGAGCGCTTCTGCGTCGGGGAGGATAGCTCGCACGGGGCTGTCGCGCAGGCCTTGGGCGATCTATGCGGTATCGTCAGAAAGGTCTAACATTCGGTATGGGGTCAGTCACGACTCACCGACCACGGAGGGTGCGAGTACATCAGCTCCTTCGCCTCGACATCGTTTAGCGCATCCTCCTCGCTCCAGCCATTGGCCTCCAGGAAGCGCGACATGATGTCGAAAGCGCCGTCATCATACCGCTGACCGTCCTCCGACGCCAAGGTCGTTCCCGGAAGACGCTCGTAAAACTCTCTAGCCGCCTCCGCCATGCCGTTCTCCCAGTGCCACTCTTTAGGCCATCCCGCAAAGTCCGCTCCGCGCGGCCTCACGAACATGAGCGCGTTGAGCATGGTCGAGCCACCAAGCATGCACCCGGCAGCGATGACTAGGTCCCTGCAGTACTGCAAGTCGGGGTCCGCGCCGGTGTAGTCGGACATTCCCGGGACGTCGTACATGGTGACTGTGTCGTTCCACGGCATGGTCTTGCGGTTGCCCGTCGCGTAGATGGACGGACCGCCGCGCTCGATCAGGAGCACGCTGCGGCCCGAGGTGGCGAGACGCTCGGCCGCCACGATGCCCGCGGTTCCGGCTCCGGCGACGATGTAGTCATAGGTTGCGTTACGGATGTTCGTGACGTTGGCTCGGGGGAACAAACGAGCCGCTGCCGTGTCGCTCAGCGCCAGAAGCGCCGAGCCCAAAGTGATGAGCTTCATGGTGTTGGGTGAGGATGTTCAAGAGAGAAATGATACAACTAGCTCAAACAAGAGTGTGAAGAAAGGGGATCCGCATCCTAAAGTAGGGAGGGATGCAAAATACCTACATGATTGATTAGATGAGATTGATTAGACGGGATTGATAACTTTACTCAACTCCTATGTCTCGGCACTGGAACGCACTCCGCAATGTTGGACGGCCTTGACTCGGTTTGGCAATGATCGCAGACATCCGGTGGATCTCGCAATATAAGCATACCTCCAGAGTGGAGGCTTCAACACGAGGATCCTCGTTGGATTGGGCAGTCGGCATGGCAGATAATGAAAAAGTCTGTTGTTCCCTGGGAAAATACCTCATATTCGCGTCTCTGGAACCTCACCGAGAGTGTTATACGACGTGGAGAATGGCTGAGCAAAACGGAGCTTGTGGGACGTGATTCCAGCTGTCCGGATGGCTGGATCTTGACAATCCCTGGTCGGTTGGTCATCAACGTTGCACGCAGCTACGTAATGAGGTTGTTGAATTGATCCGTTAGACTTGGCGGTTTTGCTCGTTTCCACTTCCCTTCGACACCTAGCGCCAGATTTCTGGGTCATTGTATTTAACACTTGCATGGCCTTATGAGAAACACGGACAAGAGAGTTGGTTTCAAAATACATGATACCGCTTCGCTCGCGAGTTGAAATTTTTAGTGCAGCTTCACGAGCAGACTCCCAGGTTCCGATACAATAGTCGTGCTGCCATGATATTCTGTGAGATAACTGCATGGACCGCTCATATATCTCTTTTGACATTCAGCTTTGAGGTTGGAATTGAAGATGAGACCCGTCTGTTGGCAGCAACGGCAGCAATCACTCAGCAAGATGCAGTTCCCCAAGGTCATGCAGAGAAACAACTACCAATCTGGAACTCGCATACATTACAGGAGTGATGGAGGTTACTCTGGTAGTTCCAGATCCCCTCAATCCTACTGCGTTTGTTACTGCTCATGATGGCCACCTCTAAAAGGTGATTAAGATCAATGAGGTACGCATCACATCCCGGATCGCCGCGTCGTCCGAACCTCAAAACCAGGCTTTATAAACCCACTATGACGGCCTGTCAGTCGTGGCAACGGTACGCCCTTCCCCTACGTTTGTTACCAATTCAACTTCGACGCAAAGACCA
>JAIMZG010002406.1:0-10391 GCA_020466075.1 Colletotrichum coccodes
GAGGCGCCCATCACGAGGGCGAAAAAAAAGACACACGGCCTTTTGCGATCTGACGTGTTGGCTCCATGTCTCAGGTACGCCAAACGCCCGGGAGTCGGTGCGGTGTACTCGTCCACCCAATTCCCTCACCCCCATCGCGCCCGTCGTTCCTCCTGCATATGTCCCAAGCCCGTCAGGACAAACGCCCTCCCCAGAATACGCCATGGCCGTCGGACATGCATGGGGAGTTTATCAAAAAGGACTGCGCCTCCCCTTTTGATGAACCGTGTGCTCAAAGGGTCGGAGGCGAAAGTGCGCGAAGCTTAGTTTCTGTTCTGATGAGCCGTCCCTCGTCTTCCCACTTTTTAAAGAAGCAACCACCACCAGCTTTTTCAAGCTGGCGCAGCCAATTCCATCCTTCTCGTTTAGGCGGCCGACAATGTCGCTTTCACTACCATTCCCGACCTCCAGGTTCGGCCCTGGCTTCACGGTCCCCACCGCCGTGACAGTCACAGAAGGCGGGAGGACCATCACGCTCACACCCACGCCGACGGGGGCGACTAGCTCCGACGCCTCGCCGTTCCCCGACAACATCCTGCAGCAGTCCGGACTCGCTCCGGGGCAAATCATTGGCATCACTGTGGGAGCCACCTCTGGCCTAGTCTTCTTCGTCGTCGCCCTGGTCTGGTTCTGGAACCGGAGCAGGGCGAGAAAGCTCGCCGCACGCGATGAGGCGCTCGACACCGTCATGGAGGACCCCGAAAAGCCCGACGACGCGGCCATGATGATGGCGCAGAACACCGGAGAGACGACGGAACTACCGGCACCGAGAGGTTTACACGAGATGCCCGAGACGCGCGAAGGGCCACCTGTTGAGCTGCCAGCTCCTGTCGAGAGGCACGAGATGCCCGCCTAACACGATGAGCCGGGAGAGCGGAGATCATCTCGGTGAAGTCGACGCCCTGAACGCGACCTGATGAACGAAATTGGAATGAGACCCACGATACCCTCGCTAAGCATCATCTTCGCTTTAGCATTGTTACGGCATGAGTCGGACTCTGAGAGAAAGACTCCCTTTTGAAAAGATTGGTGCCACAGAGTATGATAGCGCCGTAATGTCTAAAGGAACGGTTTAGAATAGGCGGCACTGTGGTGGCTTGCATTTATGACCAACACATCTGAATCTGAGCGGGAGATGTCTGTATCGTAAATAGAATGAAGAGAGATCCAAACATTCGAGCCACATTCTCCTGATCACTGAATGCTCGCCAGTTCGCTATGATACCCTGTCGGGCAGAGGATCCGGCAACTTTGCCGAGATCCGGGGTCAAATTGCGCGAATGAGCGCTCGCTTTACAGATTTTGTATACACGGGCTTGGTAGCCAGTCTGGTTGAGGCCTTCCTTTTCGACAGGAGTGCTCGCTTCCGATCCCCCAAAAACCACCATTAAACTCCCTTTTGCCATGTAGAATACACTCCAGAGCTTGCTGCTGCCTTGCAAGCTCACGTTGACAGGAGGGCTCCGTCCGATTGGGAAGCTCACCTCCGGTCGTAATCCTTAGATGAACCCCTTGACGCCCTATGACTGGTCCTCACCGTAGGTCGACGGGGCTATGCTAAGGTCGATGTCGAGCTCCTTCAGGAAGAGATCGTCAAGGGTACTACCGTCGCGGGTATAGACCCAAGCGCCAGAGGCAGTGCCCTCCTTGTCGTTCTGCGAGTCGCCGACGACGACCCAGTCGTAGCGCTTAGGGCCCGAGATGGGCGACGAAAGCCAAATCTGCTTGTTGGGCGGCTGCTTGTTGATCACATAGGTGCCGGCGTCGGGGAATGTAACAGTGAGAACGCCAGCCTATGTTGTTGGAGTCAGCGTACGTACGATTCATTGTTGTAGTTTGCCAGAGCGCGGGTCCGGCAATGGGAGAGAAAAGTTAAAATTGGTGCTCGTTTAACGGCAATAACTTACGGCGTATTCGACGTCGATGCCTTCGCGGGCATCGGCCAGCTCCTCGAGCTGTGTAACGATGGTCTCGAGGTGAGCGTCGGATAGCTCATGATACTCGGCATCAGTGAGTTCGACGACGTTCATCTTGACGTCGTCCTTGGGCGTTTCCTTGACCTTGGGGTCGTCAGTATCGGGCATGATGCCGCGGGCTGAAACGGATGACGTCGTGAAGAGCTTGCGGGCCGGAACGACAGAAGAGGCCGGCTTCGAGGCGGCGAGAAGAAGGGCAGAGCGGCGCGGGACGGTGAAACTGGCTGACGACGAGGCGCGGAGGGTGCGGGCGACCGCGCCAGTGAGCTTGGTGATGCTGCTGCGAGCCATGGTAGTTGAGGATGTGAGGATTTAGAGAAAGGAAGGGGTCTGGTTGTGGGGTTGCAAGACTGGATGTTGGGCCGGTTGAGCGGAGAGAGAGTGGTGTTTGTTGCAGATCAAGAAGATGCTTCTCAAGAAAGAACGGCAGGTCAAAGGTAGCTTCGACCTTCCCCACGTCTGTACAAGGTGTGACGGGAGGTGCAGCTTCGATTCGCGGTTCAGAGACGCCGGGCACAGCTAGCTTGGATCGCTAGGAGGTCCGGGCGTCGCGATTACATCAGAAAGTCATGTGCCAGGTACTAACAGCGTACCTTGGGTTTTTGGATGCGAGAGGAATTGTGACAGTAGGTGTTGCGGCGACTGGCGGAGCCCCACCAAAGCCTGCAGTCCAGTGCATCTAGACTGGCGGGACACCATCAGGTCGGCTTTGCGAAGCACAGCACATCCCCCGGGACCACTCGCTGATACCAACTGCTCCGATACAGTAGGGATGCCCAGACAACAGAGGATACAATGATCAACGCCTTTCTGGTCTTCAACGGCCAGGGTCAGCCCCGGCTGACCAAGTTCTACACTCAACTGGTATGGCTAAGCAGTCGCGAGGGACAAGCTACAGACTTCGACTGATGCACCATCACAGGAAACCAGCATGCAGCAGCGCCTGATATCCGAGATCTTCACACTCGTCTCTAACCGTCCGGCCGGCTCCTGCAACTTTCTTCCGCTTCCTCCCTTGCTCGCTGCGTCCGGTACCTCACGCTCATCCTCGGAAGAAGAAAACGACGTCCCATCCCTCGTTACCTACCGCAACTACGCGACGCTCTACTTCATCGTCATCTCGACCTCGACCGAGTCGCCCCTCGCCCTGATCGACCTGATTCAAGTCTACGTCGAAGCCCTCGACAAGCTGTTCGAGAACGTCTGCGAGCTGGACCTAATCTTCAACTTCGAGACTTTACACGCAACACTGGGCGAGATGATTGTGGGAGGAGTCGTAATAGAGACAAATCTGGATCGCATCGTGTCTGGAGTGAGAGCACAAGGCACCGTGGCTAAGCGACCCGTCAACGAAGGCCGGAGCGCAGGGCTAGGCGGTGGACTGAGCATGGGAAGCAACTTCGTCTGGCATGGACGGTAGAAAGGCCATTTCTGAGAGGAATATGATTATTGTTCGAATGATGTGGTTGTACATGGGGCTTTTTTGCGCCGGGTATTCAAAACGCCATAAACTCCTTCCAATGCTGATGCTTCTACCTCGGCCGGTGGTTTATTTAGACGTATCGGCCGGAGCGGGTGCTTCGGGCGCATCTCTGCGTCGCTCGTATCGTTTATCGGCTTCGATGACGCCGAAGAGGCCGCGGACGCGCTTGCGGATCTGGCGAGAAGAGTTAGCACAGTTCACGAAACAGAGCCAGGACAGCACATACCTCTTCGGAGGGCCTATACTCCTTGCCAAAGAACTCCAGCTCGGAAAAAAAGAACGTCCAGCCCAGGAAACCTGGCGTGAGTTAGAATGTGGCACAATCGTCTCCCGATGCTCTGTACTAACCAATGACAGTCACAAGCTGGGCGAGCTTGACGGCCTTGTTCCATCGCGGCCGTGCATACACCAGTGCTAGACGTCGCTTATATTTCTTCTCGAATCGGAGCTGTGACTGAGGGGAGAGGTTCGTGAAATCGGGAGGCCAGACTTTTTTCGGTCGGTACGGGTTGTTGAAGACTGTGAGCTTGGAGCCGGCTGCTTGGGCCGCTCGGCGAACAATCGTGGGAAGCATTATCGGTTCGATCTAGTTCCGGTCGTGGCTTCAATGGCTGGTGGTGCCTTCGAAAACCTTTTGGACAAAACAAGGACTCGACGATGCAGTGTCTGGCCTCGGACCGTCCGCGACTGGAGAAGCTCGTCGACGAGTTGAGCCACGCTGAGCGCCACGCTCAGGCTGCACCAGCCACATCCAGATCAAGTCCGGTGAACGGCGGCCAGAGAAGGGTGGAGGTACGTACCGGTCAGGGGCCGGTTAACTGCCCGGGCACTTGCGACACGGTGGGCACAGCGCCCCGGACAGCGGTCAATGACCACTGACCCGACAGTACCCCGCCATAACAACCCAAGTCATCGCGGGGCACACTCAGCCTCGAAAAAAACGTCGGAGCTGCGACGAAATCTCTCCCACGTTCGACTGTGACTCAGGATCCTCGACAACGACATCCCGAAGGAGCAGAAACGATCACGCGATACCGAGAGTGACTCGCAAAACTCAGCGTAGGAGTCACCATCGAAACGCACAAATACGCATTCGTTCGGCTGGAATTGGCCCCCGCGGATTCCAAGTCCACGATATCGAACGAGAAACCCGCAATCATGGCCAACGAAGCCGCCAAGGCCCTCGAGGCCCTCCAGGTCTCCAAGACCAAGGAGCTCAAGGGAACCGAGAAGCGTGACTTCCTCATCTCTCTCGAGAAGAAGTACCAGCAGAAATGGGCTGAAGAGAAGATCTTCGAGGTCGACGCCCCCTCCACGAAGGAGATCCCTCTGCACTCCATCACCGCCGAGGAGCTGCGCCAACAGCAGCCCAAGTGGTACGGTGCAATTGGCTAGAATGTGATGGAAGGATGTTGACATGAGTTCAGGATGGGTTGCATGGCCTTCCCCTACATGAACGGTCGCCTCCACGCCGGTCACCTGTTCTCCGTGAGCAAGGTCGAGTTTGGCGCTGGTGTAAGAGAAGCCACATATCGGAACAGCCCAGGGATGAAGCTAACGATCGGTCCAGGTCGCCCGTATGCAAGGAAAGCGTGCCCTGTTCCCCATGGGATGGCACGCCACCGGTATGCCCATCAAGGCTGTTGCCGACAAACTCAAGAACGAGGTTGCCATGTTCGGCCGTGACTTCGAGGGATACCAGGAAGAGGAGGTTCTTGTCGACGACACGCCTGTCGAGGCCAAGGCAGCTCGTGATGACATTACCAAGTTCTCCACCAAGAAGAGCAAAGCGAATGCCAAGACGATCAAGGCCAAGTATCAGGTGAGTTACGGTCACCACCACGTCCGTACAACTGTAACTGACCGCTGCGCAGTTCCAAATCATGGAGGCCATGGGCATTCCGCGCCAGGAGATTCACCTCTTTGCTGATGCATCTTACTGGCTTGACTTTTTCCCTCCCCTTGCCCAGGAGGATCTTACCAGTCTTGGTTTCAGAATTGGTTTGTAGTACTCCAAGCTGTCTTGTTGGTGTAATTGCTGACTGGTGAAGATTGGCGGAGATCGTTCATTACCACCGAGGCCAACCCGTACTTCGATGCATTTGTCCGCTGGCAGATGATCCGTCTCAAGGAGTTGAACAAGATCAAGTTTGGCAAGAGATACACCATCTACTCGATCAAGGATGGTATGTTTATGCTCGAGCCCTGTTTTTATGCTAAATGGTCCGCTGACCCCCTGAAGGACAACCCTGTATGGACCACGACCGAGCTGAGGGTGAAGGTAAGTTGCACCAACTCCGTCCTGACATGGCTGCCGGTCTGACTCTGTACAAGGTGTTGGTCCCCAGGAGTACACTGGACTGAAGATGAAGGTCCTCGAGTGGGCGCCCAAGGCTGGAGAGGCCCTCAAGTCCAAGCTGCCCGCCGACGCCAACGTCTTTCTCATCCCCGCCACCCTGCGTCCCGAGACCATGTACGGCCAGAACGCTGTCTTCGTGTCCCCCAAGATCACCTACGGTGTATTCAAGGCCTCTGAGAAGGACTACTACATCATGACCCAGCGGTAAGCACACTTTGCATCCTGTTCCCTACACGGCGGACACTGACTACTCGTAGTGCTGCTCGCAACATGGCCTACCAGGGTCTTTTCATCCAGGATGGTGTTGTTGATCAGACCACTGAAGTTGATGGCTCGGCCCTTATCGGTACCCGCGTCCATGCTCCCTTCTCCATTCACAAGGATGGCGTTCGCGTCCTCCCCATGGAGTCTATTCTGCCCACGGTAAGTGAATCCATTAGCCAGTGATTGGTGCGTCTAACATCCTCTAGAAAGGTACTGGTGTCGTCACTTCCGTTCCCTCGGACAGTCCCGCCGATTGGGTCATGACCATGGATCTCCGCAAGAAGGCCGCCTACTACGGCATTGAACAGGAGTGGGCCGAGCTTGAGATCGTCTCCATCATTAACACTCCTTCCGGTGAAATGATCGCCAAGACTTTGTGTGAGCAGCTGAAGATTGCCTCACCCAAGGATACTGTTCAGCTCGACAGGGCCAAGGAGACCGCCTACTCTGAGGGCTACTACAAGGGAACCATGAACATTGGCGAGTTCAAGGGCGAAGCTGTCGAGACCGCCAAGCCCAAGGTCCGCCAATCCCTGATCGACCAGGGCCTTGCGTTCGTCTACTCTGAGCCTGAGCGCAAGGTCGTCAGTCGTTCCGCAGACGACTGCATCGTCGCCCTGATGGACCAGTGGTACCTGGACTACGGTGAAGAGTCATGGAAGAAGACTGCCCTCGACTGGGTTGAGAACGCCGACGGCAAGGGCCTGAACACCTTCAGCCACGAAACCAAGAACGCCTTCCAGGGTGTTCTCAACTGGCTCAACCAGTGGGCCTGTGCCCGATCGTACGGTCTTGGATCCAAGCTGCCTTGGGACCCTCAGTTCCTCGTCGAATCGCTGAGTGACAGCACCATCTACATGGCATACTACACTATTGCCCCCTACCTCCATAAGGATATCTTTGGCAGGGAGAAGGGTACTGGCAGTATCAGCCCCGAGCAGATGATTGACGAGGTATGGGACTACGTCTTCTGCCGTCGCGAGCTTGACGATAAGATCATCTCCGAATCCAAGATCTCTAAAGAGACTCTGGAGAGCATGCGTCGCTCCTTCGAGTACTTCTACCCTCTGGACCTCCGCAGCTCTGGCAAGGATCTTATCGGCAACCACTTGACCTTCTTCCTTTACATTCATCTCGCCATCTTCACCCCCGAGTACTGGCCTAGGGGTATCCGCACCAACGGTCACCTGATGCTCAACGGTGAGAAGATGAGCAAGTCGACCGGTAACTTCATGACGCTGCAAGACGTCGCCCGCAAGTTCGGTGCCGATGCCGCCCGTATCGGTTTGGCCGATGCTGGTGACACCAACGGAGACAGCAACTTCGAGGAGGATGTCGCCAATCAGGCTATCCTGCGTCTCCACACCCTGAGAGGTACGTTTCCTTTTATGACAGGACTGGATTGACGTTTGCTAAATGGAGTAGAATGGTGTGACGATACTGTCAAGAACAAGAGCGAGCTTCGCACGGGCGAGTGGAACTTCTTCGACAAGGTCTTCAACAACGAGATGAACGTCATTGCTAAGGAGGCCATTCAGCAATACGGTAAGCCATGCAGCGGTTTTCACATGACGACGCACAAGCTAATGCCCCTCAGCCGATACCTCTTACAACTGGCTCTGAAAGCGGCGTTCTACGAGTAAGTCTGCCACGGCAGCTGTTGGCCGATGACACTAACGCGGGTACAGCTTCAACAACGCCCTTTCCTTCTACCGCGAGAGCAGCGCCTCGACCAAGATGCACCACGACTTGGTTCTGCGCTACATTGAGCTTCAGTGTCTCCTCATCGCCGTCATCGCGCCTCACTGGGCCGAGTCCGTGTGGGTTGAGATTCTGGGCAAGCCTACGTCGATCCAGCAGGCGACGTTCCCCGAGATTCCCGAGACTGACGCGGCCCTTACGGCGGCGAGAAAGTACATCTCGGTCACGGCATCCAACGTCAACTCTGCCGAGTCTCTCCAGCTCAAGAAGAAGGCCAAGGGCAAGGAGACGTCATTCGACCCCAAGAAGCCAAAGAAGCTCACCATCCTGATGAGCGAGAAGTTCCCTCAATGGCAGCAGGCCTACATCGACCTCCTCAAGGAGATGTGGAACCCCGAGACCAACTCGGTCGACGACAAGGCTCTCAACGGCAAGATCGCCAAGATGGGCGAGATGAAGAAGGCCATGCCGTTCGTCCAGGGCCTCAAGCGACGCCTCCAGATGGGCGAGCCCGCGAGCGCGGTCCTCGAGCGCAAGCTGGCGTTTGACGAGAAGGCGGTGCTGGTGGACATGATTGACGGTCTCAAGCGCAGTGCCAACCTGGTGGAGGTGAAGATCATTGCGGTGGAGGAGGGCAGCAAGAAGGGCACGGATCTGGTTACCGGAGCCGTAGAGGAGGACTTGCCGCCCAACGCCGAAGGCGCGGTGCCGGGCGCCCCCAACTTCTTGTTTGCCAACGTGGAGTCGTCATGAAGAGGGCACGATGAGCCGAGCCAAGGTAAATGGGGCACAGCGTGGCCTGGATGGTGACATCTCGACATTCACATGCTGCTGTTCGATTAGGGTAGACGAGAAAAAGAACAAGATGAAAGCTAGATATCAATGATTACGAATTTCGTTCAAGAACAAGCAGACGAGGTCCCACCGGTGCTGGGCATTCTGCCCTGGGTGGGTGAGGAACAAGGCCGGGGGCAAGCATTCTCAGTGCCGGACGTGGGCGTGGAGGAGCTTGGCCGGCCCATAAGCGGCGGCGGCTCGGGTCCTTGCGACTTGGGCTGAAAATGGTCAGGGGACAGAAAAAAGGTGGAACACAGCATTGCATGCACACTGGAGACATGGGGGGACTTGGAGACCGCCGTCGCATTGCGGCCTGATTGCGAGGCATTCGGGAGTCGTGGTAACCAGGGCATGGGTGCAGTGCTTGCAAGGAGCGCGAAGCTGTCAAGATCCGGCACCGACAGGCATGGCCTATTGCAATATGACAGCACGACGGCGGTCAATGAGGTTGTCCAAGTCTCCCGGATGCGAAAGTCTCCAGTGTGTGTGTGGGAGTCGAGTCGACCAGGGGACCGTCGATTCGTGGAAGAAAACAAACGGTGTGGCTTGACAAGCCGTTGAAGTCTGTCAGGGAGCGTCAAAGCGTGGCAAACAAGGTGGCTGGTAGGCAGATTCGACGTCCTGATTGGCCACGGGGTCGACGGGTAGAGTGGTTGGGATGATGCGGTGATGGATGACGAAACGCAGAGAAAAACAAAAACGGGCAGTCGCGTCTGGGCAGGAAAGGGCCGACGAACTACTGGATGAGGAAGGGTCCCGGAAGACTGTGGATGATGGCGGGAAAACCTGGCCGGAACCCCTGCTTTTGCGCCTTCTGTCCCCGGCCTTTCCCTGCCTCCTTCTTTTCCGTCCTCTCACCTCTGTCACCACTCGCCTTCTCTCCAGGAATCCAGAACCTGGGCGCGTTCATCGAATCGAATCGGCTTCTCCACCACGACCGGGCCCAAGCTCGACCACCCCGTCCGTCTGGCCTGGGCTGACCCGGGTTGACCATGATGTGATGCACGGGAAAAGACGAGAGATCTCTTGCCCTCGAGCTCGAGACGTGCCACCGACCGGATGCCATGCAACGACCCGACCAATCCAGGCACAAGGGGAGAGCCGATGCAGCCGCCTTTGCTTCTTTTCCCGCACCTTTCGATTACTCCCTGCAAGCCCCAACCGGGGCTAGCTTCCTGCGGGCTGCTTCCCTGGTGCGCTACCACCCTGCCCTTTGGCTCTTCTTCGCACTTACAGGTGTTGGCCCTCGTCAGGTATGACGCAACTGAGCACGGCATCGGGTCTCGCCAACTTGCTTCATCCCGTCCACGTAGCGACTGGTCCTTCGGCAGGCCTGGGTCCCGACTGTTTTTGGTACGACGATCAAATCTCCAGCGATAGTTAGTCGGACGGCCGACGGAGGTGGCATCTTGCCTGGTTTGTTTTGTTTGCTTTACCTCCGTCACCCAACCACCACCCTGGGCTGAAATGACGAGATACCCTCTTGTGCGAGCGTGCAGGTTTTAGCAGATACCCGGCAGTCCAGCGCCGTTGGCAAGCGTCACTGGCCGAATTGGCGGTCGGTTACTTGTATGAATTACCTGGTCAGGTACGGATGCCCAGGGCAGAAGTCTGCTTGTGTGGGTGAACTCAGATCTTCGCTCAAGAGCCTGGATCCCGGCTCGAGCTGGGATGTTGGTGTTCTGGCGCAAACTCGTGAGATATGGCGTTCGTCAGAACTCTGTCACGGAAA
>JAIMZG010002411.1:0-23249 GCA_020466075.1 Colletotrichum coccodes
CCAAGACCGACGCCCTCCTGGTACGCATGCGTCGCAATCACCTCGGTGCGTCCGTCGCCCTTGGCACCGAGACCCTGCCCCGTGCTCCACCCCATCTTCGCCAGCATCCCGGCGCCCTTGGACTGCGGCGGGGCCGCCGGCGGCGGGGTCTTCTCGGCCGGCGGACGGGCAGCCGCCTTGTCGTCTTTGCGCACGGGCTTGCCGCCCTGTACCGGGACCTTGGGCTTCGCGGGCTGGTTGAACACCTCTCTCCGCTCCTTGGCCCGGTCTCGGTACTGGGGGCCCGATTCTTCCTTCTGTGGCTGCTCTTCCGCCTGCTTCGCCGCCATCCTCTTGTCTCTGGCAGCCAGTCGCGGCTTAGCCGCCTTGACCTTTTCCTCGTCTGCCATGGCGTTCTTGTGGTTTCTCGACTTTTCGTGCGTGTTCAGATCATCCAGGGACTTGTATTTCATCATGCAGATCAGGCAGCAGATCTTCTCGCGGTCGACGTATGACACCGCTGTTTCCGCAGTCGATGTTTGGTCTGGAGCCCCGACTCCGGTCGTTGATGCGGGTACGGAGGTTGGGCCTCCATGTTCCACTGCGGCGTCGCCGGGTGGCGATGTCGTTGGTGCTGGTGATTTTGACAAGCTCGCCCCCGTCAACGAGATTTTGATCGGACCGGTGGAGAGCGCATTTGAGCCGGACAGCGAGATCTTGACCGGTGCACGCTCTTCCGACTGCCGCTGGTCGCCACCGTTGTCGTTACCGGCGGCTGTATCCGCGGCTCGCTTGCCCTCGTGTATTTCGTCATGCCGCTTCTGCCAGAATGCCATTTGTCCGGCCATTGGTACGGATTTCTTTGTCGATGTGGCGGGCAGACTTCCATCTGCTTTGCGCTTCTTGCTCTTCTTAGACTCGTCGTTTGCGTCGGTCTTGCTCCCGTCTGCAGTCGTGCCGCCAGGAGGCGCCTCGGTGATCACTCTCTGACTGGGATAGACATGCGGCTCCCAGTACTTGACTCGTATGGCCGGGTTAAAGAGCGGATTGAATGAGATGCGCTCGATGGCGCGGGTTACCTCCCGGAGTTCTGGCACAAAGACGCCAAGATGGATGGTCGAGACCGTTACGGGCTTCGAGGCAATGGTGAATTCACGCATCATCTTAAACTTTTGCATCGCCGCCAACGCGTCCTCCACGGTCCAGAACTCGGCAAACCCGAAGTTGAACGACTCGTCCGTGTCTTGGTCTCGCATTAGGAACGTGCGATGCAGCGAGCCTGGTCTCGCACCATAGCCGGATGCGTCGCCAGTCGGCGCAGTCGACTTGAGCTTCGGCTGATCGCCAGAGCCCCTTGATGCTACTGGTTTCTGCACCAGTTGAAGCTTCCCAGCGCCCGCTGAGAACATATCCTCGTTGACCGAGGGCGCCAAGGGGAAGAACACCAGAATCTGTGAAGGTGTGTCAGCCGCATCGCTCTCACCGGTCAGCAAGTGCCGGTACTGCGATGGATCTGGCGAGGTCAGCATGGTCCTCATGGCACGCAGCGATGGATGCTTGAACTACATACCTGTAGGCGGACCACCACAGTTTTTGCAGCGGTTTCTCGTCGCATAGTTTGAAAAGTCGCAAGTCGGACAGTCCCAGTTGGGTGCCAGTCCAGCGCGATTATCCCGCTCGGTGTCATCACGGTTCCTTGCGTAGTGGATGTAGATCGAGGTCATTCCGTCGGCATCGCCATCCACCAAGCCGGCAAGATCAAGTACGAGCTTGGGGTAGTTTTCTCTGACGAACTCAACGGCGTCGTCGACGTTCTCGAACTGCACAAAAGCACGGCGTTGGCCTGGGGACGGTGTGAGCGACTGTGGCCCAGGATCGAAGTTGAACATCTTACCTCGCCCCGAGGGAACGCGGATATCGACCGCTGGATATTGTGAGAGACCGGCTTGTCTGAGGAGACAGTCCCGAACATCCTCCTGGGAAAACCCGGCTGGTAGGCCTTCGAGAATTACAGTATCACTCGGAGCACCAGCTTGTCGAAGAGGCGATGCAGAACGATCGCGGCGAGGATGACGACCTGGGCTGCCACCTGGAGAGGCGGGAAAATGACGAAAATCCTCGTCAGGACCACGTCGGGCATCATCGCGGCGAGGGCCATCGTCGTAGTAAGAGCGAGTGTAGCCCCGGCCACCTCGATCGTAACGACGTGGTCCGCGGTCGTCGCTGTCATGTGGGTGAAGTACCTGAGGGTCTTCATCACGGCGATCCATATAGTCATCCCCACTACCGCCTTGATCTCCCGATCCAGGACGTGGCTGGTAGGCCTCACGCGCCGATCCATGGTAGTAGCGGTGGTAGTCTCTGGCGCGGTATTGTGCACCGTCACGATCCCGATCGCGACCGCGATCGCTGTCACGGCAGTGGGTATCCTCGGCGGCGTAGTTGTCGTCGTCGTAGGACAGCTCGAGGTTATTCCTGGGGGGAGACCTAGAGGCGTCTCGTCGTCCCATGGGGAAGTTAGCAGAAGCTCAAACCAGCCAGACGTTCTGCAGATGGTCATGTCCTCCGCAGGCTCAGCTTAGTCTCTTTACCCTGCCGCGTTCGAAAGCCGTCGTTGTTTGAATAGTGCTGGTTATGATCTCGCGGAGGGGATCTTCGTCGATCGTAAGGTCCCCTCTCCGTCGCGCGGTAGGTGTCCTCGTACATGATCGCGGATCGCAGAAAGGGGTGTGTTGGTGCGCGAATTCGTGTGGAATCTGGGGTAAGGTTTTTTCGTCTCGGCAGGAAAAAGGACAAGAGAAACGAGGCGAGGCGCGCGGCGCTGACCTCAGGAGGCAAGCGGCGAGACCGTGCCTTTTGCTTCAATTCGGTATTGGTGGAACAAGGATGGCGGGCCTCAGTTTGCCAGATGTTGGTGAGGTTGAAGAAGGGACGATCCACCTGCTGGGCCGCCGGAAGCTCAACCCCTGGCCGGTAAGCCGCGTCGACTCGTTTCTTTGATTAGTCACCAGGGTCGCCGATAAGGCTGGTGATAACGATTGGCCTGTGCCCTAAAGTACCAGAACTACCCCCCCTCGTCTTCCTGTGTTGTCACTCCGCCTGGTGAGTTAACACAAGTTAAACCTGGGAAGGCAATGAAGGGATGGGCTTAGTAACATCACCAGAGCGAAGGTGGGCTGCCTGATGGATGACTACCCGATGAGCCCGGTTCGAAAGGAAATAGGACTTGAGATCACCATCCTATCATTCAGATACTTGTAAACGAGTTCCGCTGAATCTGTTGTCGCCCTGAGCCCCGCACTTGTATTCTTAGCGGGCAGCGGACACTCGAAATCGATCTAGTGACACAATCGTCAAGTCACCGTCCAAGGGAAGAAACACACCCTCTTCATCACCCAGACTCAAACCGCGAATCCAACCCAAGCAATGGACGCTCAAGATCGAGGACCATGGGAAGTGTCCGAGGGCGCCTGCTACGTCGCCCTCACCTACGACCTCCTCGACGTCACGTCCATCATGAACCGGGTCCGCTCACCGCAAGCCGGAGCCATCGTCCTCTTCTCGGGCACAACGCGCGACACATTCGGCGACAAGCCCGTCAAAGAGCTACAGTACAGTGCGTACACTCAACTCGCCCTGCGTACGATGCTCTCCATTTCCAAGGCCATCCTTGAGAAGCACGGTCTCAGGGGAGTTGCCATAATCCACCGTCTCGGCACAGTACCTATTGGAGAGGAGAGCATCCTAATTGCCGTCTCGTCACCACACAGGCAAGCAGCATGGAAGGCTGGCGAGGAGGCTTGGAGGAGTGCAAGGCTAAAGTCGAGGTATGGAAGCGAGAGGAGTTTCACGGTGAAGACGGCGTTTGGAGAGCGAATCGAGACGGCATCGCGGGGCAGAAGGTGGCCAAGACAGACAATGAAGCATAGGAGCATACTCAAACACCATCTGCAGCCCCCGCTCAGATTTGACGATTCGAAATGTTCAATAACCATCCAAATTCGTTGTCGTCGATCTCAAACCGCTTAGAAAGGTATCCCGACGATCGGTAGCTATCGGTCACATGCGTCCGTACGTCCGAGAGAACACTCTATGTCTATGGTCACTTATTCGTATTGATATTCGAATGCACTCTTCAGCAGGTTACTCGATGGCGATTTTACTCGTAGTGCGGTTGGGGGTCTGCTGCAATTGCCCGGTTTTGTCTGGCAGGACTACTTACCTCAAAAATTGAACTAAGCTAGGACGCAAAACGCCGCGTATGCAACGATGCGGTGATTCTAAAGTTGTGCCCCTTACCTCGTGCCCATCGTGGAACTGATTGCTGGCTCGGTCGTCATGCAATGCAAGTCGGGGTCTGGGGCCGGTGTAAGTGCCCGATTACACACCGGTCTCGCCAAGATGGTGATCCGGTACTCAAGAAACTGCTCCCTCGAGTGGAGAAAATCATAGGTCGTGAAGCAACGATGTCAAGCATAGTGTGGTGACTTCGGCAGACCGGAGTTGGATGGCTGCAACCCAGCATCTAGAAGTAGAAATCAGAATGCGGATTCACTTCAAATCTTACTTTTCAGCGTGCCTGCGCCCCTTTCCATACGAAACTTCACTCCATACTGCGATACAGACATTTGGAAATGCCTCTAATTTCGAACGGACAGTCAGTGTCGGTGTCAATGTCGCAATCTGCCTATAGGAAAGGGAAATGCAGGTCTTAGGGGCTGGCTGTTGACCTTGACGGTTTGGGTGATTTAGTAAGCACTTCAGTAGCGCGAAGGGGGTGGTTGGTTTCACTGACAGCTGGTCGCCTTTCTTCCCCTCAACCTCTCTTCCATCACAACGTCCCAATGATCAAACAAAGCAGCCTCAGCGAATGCGCCAAGAGCCGAAACGTCTTTCACTGGAGCCGCCGAAGCGCCACCGCCACATTCCATGTCATTCATGATCTCCGCTTCAACTCCCTTTGTTCGTACAATACCAGACCCAAGTACGCCCGGCTCGGTATCCCAAATGAGCCTCGTCCTGCAAGGCGGCCTTCACTTGTCAAATGCACCCACGGCCAAGAGAAGCTGAAGGCGCCCCGTCTGGGTGCGTGCTGTGTCCCCCTAACCATCTCGGGGCTGGCGCCGTCAATATTGTCCCCAATCTCGTCAAAGATGCCCTTCCAAGCCTTCCAGGGGGGTTCAACCATTTATGCAGGCTAGCTCCAACGGTCCAAATAACCCTGCCGGACGCTCAGAACTAGGACGCTAACCCGTAATCACGGCTGAATTGTGAGCCTGTCATGACAGAAAAGGTCGTGCGGTCCCGATGTTGGCATCTGGTGGCGCGTCTTTTGCTTTCTTCTTCGTCGTCAACTTTGAACGGTCTCCAGCACTGCGGATTGATATCGAAAGGGTCTGAGCGCCGTTTCCAGCATCTTCAATTGCGAGCTTCTCCGCATCGTAAAGCTTCCTGTGGGGGTGGAGCGGCAACAGGGATCTGTTACTCAAACGTCAAGCAGCGGGAAACATCGAGTCCTGCGTGGGAGGCACTGAATGTTGTCTGGAATGAAGCTCCTTAGTATACTCGTCATCGTGGCGCTGGCAAGCGGGGGTGCTTCGCAGAAGGTCGTCTCGGCCAGTTTTCACAGAGTCCAATTCCCGCCAGACCTGGTGCAGATCACACGCCGCGACACCCTCAATCTCGCAGCCATCAACAACATCACCGGCGGCGGATACTATTCCGAGGTGGAAGTGGGCACGCCGGGCCAGAAGACGTTGCTGCATCTCGACACGGGCAGCAGCGACACATGGGTCGTCGACAAGCAGGCCGACTTATGTACGAGCCGATCTCTTCAACGCCAGTATGAAACAGGCTGTACCGAGACTTTTGACTCGAGCGCAAGCTCGACCTACAAGGTCGTGACTACCAATGGCTTTGATATAACCTATCTTGACGGCAGGAATATCCGAGGAGATTACATTCGAGATGTCGTAAGCTTCGATGGCAAAACCATCGCAAACCAGCAGCTGGGTTTAGCTATCCAGACTGTCAAGGGTACAGGCTTGGTAGGCTTGGGCTTCTCGGAGGGTGTGGCAACGCGGCGTCGGTATCCCACCATCCTCGACAACATGGTCACCCAGGGCCACATAGGCAGGAAAGCTTTTAGTATCTGGCTGGTAAGAATCTTCGACTGTTGGCTTGCCAGCACCCCTGCTAACCATGTGCTACAGAACGACTTGTCCTCGTCTGAAGGAACGGTGCTTTTTGGGGGCGTCGATACAGAAAAGTACATTGGAACGCTCACGACGCTTCCGCTCGTCGACGACTACCACTCGGGGAGCATCACTAGTTACAGCGTAGCTATGACCGGACTCGCGATTGAAATCCCTGGTGAGAAAGCGGTGGAAATGGCTGCGGATTCCTTCAACGCCTCGACCGTCCTCGACTCAGGCTCCACCGTGTGTCTGCTCCCAGAAAGGCTGGCCAAGTCGATCTGGGCCAAATACGACGTTATCGACGCAGGATACGGATTCATCGACTGCAAGTGGAGAGGCGCCACCGGCGAAGGTCACTACCTTGATTTCGAGTTCGCCGGCGCCAAGATCCGCGTTCCGCTGGAGGAAATGGTCCTAGACAACCTCGAACCCATCATGGACCAGCTCGAGGGCCTCACCCCCTTTGACAGACCCTGCATGTTCGGCATCCAGAACAGCGCCATTTTCGACGTCACGAGCAGCAGGTTCGCTCTGTTGGGCGACACCTTTCTGCGGAGCGCGTACGTGGTGTACGACGAGACCAACCATCAAGTTGGCATCGCTCAGGCGAACCTCAACTCGAGCCGGTCCAACGTCATCGAGCTTCGCGCCAACGGGACTGCCTTGCCGACCGTTACGGGCGTGGCGAGCCAGGTCACGACACCGGCCCCGACGCGGACGCCTGGCGGGGATGCTACACTTGTTCCGACAGCCTCGGCGACACCGGCTGCTAGAGAGTCCGAGAACGCTGCGTCGCGTCCCAGCATGATGTCCTCGTGGTCCGACGAAACCGTCGTCATGATACTCATTTCCATGTTCGCCGTTGCAGGCGCAGCACTTCTGCCGGTTTGACTCCAGTCAAACAGTAAAGCATGTAGCTAAGTTACTGGTTCCGCAGCAGGTATCAGCATTGCGAGGAGTTGTGGAAAGCGTCTATTTCGATTGCGAGGCACTCATCATATAGCTTAATAGTATTTAATCTCACCTGCGTAGGAAAGCTGTCGGCCCTTCTGTGACAGTTGAGAGGAGCCGCCTCGATGCGGTTTATTGGTCATGATTCAGGCTGTCGTCTGAAGCTGGAATAGTAGTGGTTAGGCAGGTAGAGTTCGAGTCGTCAACGGGTACCAGTGGAGCGGCTGCACCCGAAGGGGAAATTTTTTTCATGCACTTTTCGTCACTCGTGCCGACGGTGCGGCTTTTCACTTCTCATTTCACCATCTCATCCCGAGCTCGGCTTCGCTTTGACTCATCCTCTCTCCATTTACCCAGGAAGTACCAGGACCTTTGCACTATATCGTACTCAAGCGCCGTTTTACGAGAGCTCTGCTCCGACTCCTCCATTCTTACTTCAACAGACGACCACATAGTCTTGGCCACTGCCCCTCCATCAGAACCCCTCCAAAAGACCAATTTACCCCTCCACCCCACTCACACACGCTCTGCGCTCTACACTCGTACAATGGCCACTGACCGTGTCACCTCCGTCGACCTGGCCGGCCTCAAGAAGATCGGCCAAGGTAAGGTCCGCGATGTCTTCGAGGTGGACGATAAGACGCTCCTCTTCGTCGCCTCCGACCGCGTCTCGGCCTTTGATGTCGTCATGAAGAACGGCATCCCCGACAAGGGCGCCATTCTCACCCACGCTTCCGTAAGAAACCCACGCCCCGCCGCCCCTGCCGTCGAAACAATGAGTATCATTTTTTGCTAAACACAATTGTCAGGCCCATTGGTTCAAGGTCCTCACGGACCGAGTCCCCGGCCTCAAGACCCACTTCATCACCCTCGACCCCCCGGCCGGCCTGCCCGCCGCCGATGCCGCCCTCATCAGAACCGCGCGATGCAGGTCCGCCGTCTCAAGGTCGTCCCCCTGGAGGCCATCGGTATGTGCATCATCTCGCTGCAGTCCCACCCGTCATCGTTGACCATCTCGCAGTCCGCGGCTACATCACCGGCTCCGCCTGGAACGAGTACAAGTCCAAGGGTACCGTCCACGGCATCAAGGTGCCCGCCGGCATGCAGCAGTCCCAGGCCTTCGAGACGCCCCTCTACACGCCCAGCACCAAGGCCGAGCAGGGTGAGCACGACGAGAACATCCATCCGGACGAGGCTGTCAAGCTCGTTGGCGAGAAGTACGCCAAGCGCGTCGAGGAGCTCTCCCTGCAGCTGTACCGAGCCGCGCGCGACTACGCCAAGGAGCGCGGCATCATCCTGGCCGACACAAAGTTCGAGTTCGGCATCGACCCGGACACGGACGAGATCGTGCTGGTGGACGAGGTCCTCACGCCCGACAGCAGCCGGTACTGGCCCGCGGACAAGTACGAGATCGGCCGCGACCAGGAGAGCTTCGATAAGCAGTTCATCCGCAACTGGTTGATTGAGCAGGGACTCAAGGGTAAGGACGGCGTTACTCTGCCGGAAGAGGTGTGCAAAGCTACGGCGGAGAAGTACAAGGACGTGTTCTTGAAGCTGGTGGGTAAGAGCTTCGACGAGGTTGCTGCGCAGTCGTAAGGGGACGAAGAGCGATTCGGGCTGGTGTCGGATTCGATTGCTATACCAAATATCGATAATGGCCGTTCCCACCAGAGCAGGCGTAGACAAAATAAAACAGGAATACGATGGGCCTGTGGTTGTGTGGATGGACCAGTGACTGAGATGGATACTGACGCGAAACGAGAACATGCACGATAGCACGAAGTCACATCTCATACTCTCCCCGGGAAACGATCAGTGTTGCCCGGTTCAGTGCGAACGTTGGCTAATGATCTGGTGCGACAGGACTCTCAGTATTGTGCTGCTTCTTCATGCGCTCACATGATTGGATATGCGAGTTACACAAGACTAGTAGGTGGCACATTAGGGCGAAAGCACAAAACAAGCATGGCAAGGGAGGACCTGGTTTCATGTCGGTATAGAAGGCCTCAGGAAATGTACCAGCCACGCGGATACTGACGTGCGTGGACATGCGCACAGAGTCGTTTCTCGAAGAACAGGCGCCGGTTTCGCTCTAGCTCTAGGCCGTCTAATGCACCATCTATGCGTCCAACTTCAAACCATCCAGCATCGTGTCGATCTTTCCAAGCAATATCTGGTAATTGATCGCATCTGATGCGAACTCGTCCTCGGCAACCCCCCCGCCCAACGTCTTGACGCCCTCGTCGCCTTCCCTGCTCTCCACGGGCGCCGCTTCATGCGGTACAGCGACGGACTCACCCTTCCCCTCACCCAGAAGTTCGCTCTGCGCGGCGATCGTCTCCGCCATGGCAGCGTCGATCTCGCCCTCCTCATCCATCATTTCATCCAGGTTGGCACCCTCGAAGCGCAGGCGGAAGCGCTCGCCCAGGTAATATCGGATATCGTCCAGCAACTCGATCGTATCCGTCTCCTCACGGTTCTTGAGCCTCTCCGCACTCTCCTTGATCAGCTCCGCAAACTCGGGCTCGTCGATGTAGTCCTCCAGCCGATCAGCAAGATACCGCGCGGCGAACTCTTCCAGCCGCTGCACTCGCAAGTCCCAGGCCGCGTGAATTACATCGTATATGTTAATAGGCTCCATCTCCAGATGATCCCCCTGCTCTGCGGACGCGTGGGTGCGGTCAGCCCACACGTTGCTGTTGCCACTTCCCAGGGTGCTGATGGCCTGCGCCGCCTTGGTCTTGAGCTTGTCGAGGAAGAGGATATCGGCCGTGTACAGCAAGTCCAGGGCGAGCTCCAGGGGACAGTCGACCTTCTCGGTGTAGAGGTACGTGAGTACGATCTCGAGGACCTCGGGCATGCAGTCCACCGTAACGACGTGGAGGTGTTCCGAGTCCTGCGCCTCCTTGAACTCGCTGGAAAACATGGTCTCGAAGTACGGGCTGCGGATTAGCATCGCCTTATGCACGGGATACAACACCGACTTCCTGGCCCTCCGCTTGGGCTTCTCGACGTTGGTCACCGGGCCGAGGGGGATCCCGTTTAGGTGGACGACGCTGTCGGCGTCTTCCGCGTCGTTATCGGTCTCGTCGCCCTCGGGCTCGTGCGCGCAGAGAAGGCAGTCGGCGAAGATCGAGTTGTCGTGGCGCCACTTCACCTCCCGTACCCTCTTTGTCTCCACGATCATCTTGTGGGCCAGGACGTTCTCCCGGTAGAACCGCTCGACCTGGCTTTGCGCACGCTTCACCTCGTCCTCGTACCTCTGACGCGCGAGACGGCGATCGTTACCCGCGAGGATCGCCTCCCAGAGTTGTTCGATCTCGAGCTGTTTGCTGAGCTTACCGACACCAGTGAGAACCTCTTCCTCCGTGACGGTACTGCGAGGTTCGACCACGTCTCTAGGGACTTCACCGAGGTAGAGGTAACGCAGGGCAACCTTAAATGACTCCAACGGGATAGTGGGCGGGAGCTTCGAGGTCGCGGTCTCGGGCGCGTCAGCTAACTTTTTTCGGAAGTACGGCGTGCGTGCCGCCAGGAGGAACTTGTGCAAATCGAAGGACTGCGCTGCTGCGATCAGGCTTATGTCCGCCGTCTTCGGGGCTGTCTTTGAGAGGAGGCTGGTGATGTGCCCTGCCCATGGTTGCAGGGGATCGGTGGATTTTGAGTAATCATATTCTAGTAGGAGGTTACGTATCCTGTCGTTGAGGGCGTTGTAAATGCATCGCTCTCCTTGAAACGTGTTTCTCTCCGCCAAGGCACCTATTTGGGTTCAGTCAAGGAGCCTCAAAACGATGCATTGCCGGACTTACCAGATTCCAGTAGAAGTTGAACGAGTTCCAAATGACCACACAGACTGGCCTTGACACGTCTTGTTAGTGACTTCCAGTGGCGACCTCCTAAAGCAGAACTTACAATAATCAGAGGGGTATAGTCGAAGCGGTCCTTGCCGTTGATGTTCACACCCGCTGAAATCAGCTCTTGGCATGTCTTCAGGTCACCCTTCCTGCAAGCCAGGAGGAACGCTTCAAACTCGACTGACTGATCCAAAGGGTTGTCCTCTCTCAATACGCCATTTTTGATCAATTCATTCTCGTTCTTGAGCTGTATTTCGAGTTCATCTTTTCGAAGCACCATTGTGGAGGCCTGCCTGGAAGAACGATGCGGAAGATTCTATACCCGGCGTTACAACAACACAACAACGAGAATCAAATGCGACAAAGACGTGAAATTCCACAAGGTTGCCTCCAGGTTTTGGCATATTCGAGTGGACGTTGAAGGCGTCAAGTCCGATAACTCCATGAGTCGCCTCCGCACAGGCCACTTATGACTTCCCTTATGTGACGGCCTCTTGCGCATCATCAGTGCCCCACCGTTGACCCCTCGGCAGCTTATCGATAAGAGCTGTCCAGGTCTGCTGAAAGGGTGGGGCCGATGAGCAGGAAAGGATTATCTCAGCTCCGATGCTAGCGCCGTTGCCATGGCATCGACCCCAGTTGTTTACCGAGCTCGATCTTGTTAGTGCCCATGCAACCTTCGTTCACCAGCTTTGACACGCAGTGCACCTTTCCCGGTCAACCATCACCAACAGCTCGGATACTAACAACAGCAGGCTCGCGACGTCGCCTCCAACTGCCTCTCAACTTCTATGGATACAAATAAAGTTTCCCTCTAATCAAATTCATTGCGTGTTGTATCCAAGATGGCTTCAGAGGCGGACAAGTATGAGGTGCTGGAGAAAATCGGTATGCACACCCGTTCACGAGCTCTTTCCCCACGGCACGACCGATATCCCATGAGAGCTATTGACTAACGGTTGCAATGAAACAGGCCATGGATCCTTTGGAGTCATCCGAAAGGTTCGGAGAAAGGTCGACGGCCTCGTCATGTGCCGGAAGGAAATCAGCTACCTCAAGATGTCGCAAAAGGAGCGCGAGCAGCTCCACGCCGAGTTCCAGATTCTCTCCACCCTCCGGCACCAAAACATTGTCGGCTACTACCATCGCGAGCACCTCAAATCGACACAAGACCTCCATCTCTACATGGAGTATTGCGGCAATGGTGACCTGGGTCGCGTCATCAGAGATTTGGCAGTGAAGGGACAGCGCGCGCAAGAGTCGTTTGTGTGGAGCATTTTCTCGCAGCTGGTCACTGCGCTCTTCAGATGTCACTACGGTATCGACCCTCCTGAAGTAGGCAGCAACGTGCTGGGTCTCTTCAGTACAGCCTCCAAGCCCAAGACGCCGCCTGGAACCATGACTATCCTGCATCGCGATCTCAAGCCGGAGAATGGTACGTAGCATCACCCTACCAACCGAAAATGCGTTTGCTGACTAGGAAGCAGTCTTCTTGGGAGAGGACAATTCCGTCAAGCTTGGTGACTTCGGTCTGTCCAAGATGATTCAGTCCCATGACTTCGCGTCGACCTATGTTGGCACGCCGTTTTACATGTCGCCCGAGATTTGCGCCGCCGAGAAGTATACCCTCAAGTCCGACATCTGGTCTCTGGGATGCATCATCTACGAACTCTGCGCTCGCGAACCCCCTTTCAACGCCAAATCGCATTTTCAGCTCGTCCAGAAGATCAAGGAGGGCAAGGTTTCGCCTCTGCCCAGTTGCTATTCGAGCGAGCTCATGGGCACCATCAAGGACTGCCTAAGAGTCAACCCAGACCACCGCCCAGACACCGCACAACTGCTCAACCTCCCGGTCGTTCGATTGATGAGAAAGGAGAGGGAGGTCGTCGAGCTCAACAAGGTCATAAAGACCAAGGAAGATTCGCTGGCACGTCGGGCGAAGGAGTTGGAGGAGAAGGTCGCCAACTTTGAGGCTGACAAGGCTTCCGTCAGGCAAGAGGTCGACAGTTCGCTGCGGAGAGAATGGGAAGTAAAGGCCCGTCTCGAGATCGACCGACAGATCAATTCCGAAATTGAAGCTCTTCGGAAGAGATTCGAGAGCGAGGTGCAGTCTCGCGTCGAAGCAGAGCTGCAGAAAAAGGCCGCTAGCTCGGCCGCCGAAGCTGCTCAGGCACATGAGTTGGACAGTTCCCTGACGAAGTCCGAGTACCCGCGATCGTCAGTCGGCAACAGCAGCGGAGACGAGGAGCTGTCGACCTCGACAGACCTCACTGATATTTCTTCCGACAGCCCTCTCACGAACAAGAAGGCTACTCGCACTCCCTTCGGCCGGGCCCAGACCATGTTTATCGGCGGCATGGGCACCCCCATGGACATCGAGATGGCTTCGCCTTCGCCTATCAACATTGCTTCCCTGTCGCTTTCTCCTCGACGCACTGCCGCCACCAGAGTACCGAACATTAACAGTGGAAACATATTCTCGGAGAACGCTGGCGTGTCTAGTGATCCGATGTGGGATCTTCATCGCGACACCATTAGTATCGACTCCGACGACGAGGATGTCGTTCCCTCGCCGACGCGTAACATCAAATCGAGACAGAACCCCTTCACATCCAAAGACCGCCCGGTTCTGACCTCTCAAAAGTCGGTTCCCATTTCGCGAGTCAAACCCCAATTCTCAGCGACTGGCTTGAACCAAAACAAGACATTGCCCACCCTGCCCAACATGGCTTCGAACCCCGACTTGGGCCGTGGTCTTCGTGAGCGGGCCCAGTCACCCAACCGTCGATTGAGTAAGATTCCTTCGGCGGCGAACCTGACAGCCGCAAACGGCAGCGAGTCTCCTGGTGGACTTTCCCGCAAGAACTCAACCAAGAAGGATCAAGAGCCCCTTGGCAAGCTTGCGGCCAAGAACAACATCAAGGGTAGAACGCTGGTCGAACTCCAGCAGGCCCGAGCAGGCGGCCGTCCCCTCTCTGCAGTCATGTCCGGCGGCGAGAACATCAGCCTAAGAGAACGTTCAAGGACCGTATCGCAGAGGGTCGGGCCAGTGGCGGCGAGCCCGCCGCAGTGTGGGATCCTGAGCGGGACGAGATGCCTAGTCCGTTCCTGGTGCGACGTAAGCCCATGGCCAGAGTCTAAGATGATTTCTTTTGTGTTGGCATAACACGAGCGTTGGATGGCGAAGATACCAAAGCATGCACACGGGTCATTCGTTGGGTGTTGTCCTTTGTTGTTGTCATTACTCTCATTATCACTCTCCTTTGTTCTGGCGGCACCGAAAAAGTTGGAGTATACACTCTGATGGAGGTAATTGTGGATGTTTATACACAACAATCCTGAGTCCTGGTGATGACCAGACGGGACTCTTGACTTACACACTTATGAAGCTGATTTTCAGAGGTGTTGGATTGGGACGGACTGGTGTTGCCGGACTCGGCTGGGTGTCATTTACATTGCAGAAGTTGTTACGGCGTTGGGTAGATTATTTGCCGGCTACTTGTACAAGTTGCACCGGGGTTGCAGGTGTAGTTTTATCACAGACGAGACAATTCTCATCTTTAAAGCATTGACTGTGTTCCCATGCGTACCCGATCTTGCAGCGTTGAACACGGCATGCAATGTGATGTGCCCGCACGCCAATAGTTGCTCACAGCACCCTCGGTTACCCCGAATTGCTTACTCTAACCGGCTTGTGGCATCCAGTCCGCCTTGATCAAGTAAGGTCCCGTCTCAAGCATGCAACCTTCGAGACATCCGGGGGTTTGGTCAGGGCAAGAAAACTGTCAAACAAACGAAGACAACGTACATTCCAGATCGCTTCGAGACTCTGCGCCATGTTGTCTCCTTGACTCGTAACCGACGCCGAGAATTCCCAACCGAAACCGAAGGCCCGAGACACCAAACGGCGAAAGAGCAAGAACTATTGAAGGGCCATGTTTGCTTTTCGTAGTCGCTGTAAGCCTTTGGTAAGCATAATGTCCCTGGTGTCCCGTCCCCCTTGCACGTAGCGCCGCGTTCGGTGCAGCCCACTCAGAATCATCCACCCACGCCGTCCTCTATCATGATCTCATCGCTCGCGGTTACGGAGATCTTTGTTTCAATGGTACACATGAGAGCGAAGGAAGGAGAAGGGGGGGTTGCCTGAGTGCCGGGTCTTTACCGGTATGCATGTCTCAGAAACACAGGTCTGCATCCGCACAAGCGTGCAGTTTTCCTGGTAGAGCCACGCGCTAGGTGATGCACTACGAGGAGGATCAGTAGGAGCATTGGATATGTGAGGGGGTGGGAATGATGAGAGCAGGATCTTGGGCATACCATGTACATGTGTTCGCTGATCACCACGGTGCTGAGACAGACGTGGTGAACGACGTACGTGATTGCGGGCACTTGCTGCATTAGCTTTGACTCTTAACGACGGGCGGGATATCTTTGGGGGCGTCTCTCTCTCGGTCGGCATCATCATCTGTTACTCATAGTGGCAGCTGTCGACTGTGTGGGTTATCACCAAGGCCCTCTCGATTACATGTTTGCTTTGCTCCGGGGAATACCCTCTCTCGCACGTACAGACTCCACCCTATCACTCTCTTTCGTGGAGAGCACTTGCGGTGAACATTGACATGGCATTGGGGTTTCAGCTCGATTTGGACCCTGGCCGAGTATGGTTCGTTCATCAGCTCATGATATTGGGGCCATGTCAATTTAGGTTTGGTGTTCTCTTGATATATTTGCTTTTTGCTCCTCGCTTAAGAGCTCGTGGGCCCCCCCCCTATCACTCCCCTTCCCATCGAACTGGTCTGCCTCGGGCCCCCAGTGACACTCTCGCAGACGGGAAACCGAGAATCACGAGAGCCCCGGGCGCAGAGAGATCCTTTCTGCGGGAGAAATGCAGCTTTGGCTGAAAAGCGCCGAAAGAAGCAAAGAGCGCCCCCCCCCCCCGCGTCAGCGGAAGCAAGGCCAAGGGGGTCAGAGGCTCAGCGGGCGGCAGGTTTGCTCTTTCTTTCTATACTCTGTCGTGTTGTCAGTGTTTCGAGACATTCGAGGTGAAGCTAACGAGGTGGTTGTCCAAGTCGGATTAGTGCTCCGGGAAAGACACCCTGAAGATGTTCAGGGTCAGACGCGGAGTTACGTTGTGCTTGCTTTCCGTTGGGAACAGGGCTGCCTCGGAGGAAGCCAGATTTATCACATCGTGATCGCGATGGGTAAGATCTAGATGTGGTGCTACAGCGTCCCGTCTCTCAGACTGGAGATTAGGTTTTCCGGGGTGGGAGGACGGGCTTGGTCTCTTTTGTCCCAGCCGTATTGACTAACGACATGTGTCTTATGAGCTGATGAGCAAGGGGAACATGGGCATTCCTGCCGTTGCGGTCATGACACTGGCATTCCTGGGCCAGTCCGTCATCGAAAGACGCGAGCTAGTCTTGTATCGTTCTACGTTGAACGCAGGGTTCAGGCGAAGAAGAACTGGCTAGAATTCCCAAACGCATTGTCTCAAGCCACGCGAAGCAAACAAGAGCTTCTAGCCGGGCACTCACGAGCTTCGAGCGCCAGCCACAACGGCAGCTAGAACACTCAGCGCACGAGGGAGCGAGCGTTTTGTTTCTCTCGCTTCGTGGCCCAGCGAGACAGATGCGGAATCCCATGCACGCTGTGCTTGGCCGTCCCATCAAACCCCCGTGGCTGCCTGTTGGCTTGCCCGTGAAGGCCAGCGAAGGCAGAGATTTGCAGCCCGACCAACCAACCAACCACCCCGGACCGCCTCCGCTCTAATCGAGACACTTCATTGTCTCTCCGGATAGGAGGACGTTTCTTTTCCCCCCGGATGGCCCTACCGAGAACAGAAGCGACGTCCGCGTTGCGGGATCGCCAAAACATTCGTTTCTCCGGCTCGCGAGCTGCAACGTGCAGCCGGCGGTGGCAGAGTACAGGGCGCTACGGGAGCAAACATCGCTCCCCCTCCCCCTCCCCAGAGATTCCACGTACGAGCCCCACGGTGCTTGGACACTGCTCGCCTCGTCTTGCTTTTTCCTGTCCGCCTGTGTGCCAGAGTATCATCCGGGCCTGAGCTGGACCTTGGGGATCGACCGCCGACATTAGCTGGACTGACCGGTTCGGACTGAACCCCAAACTGCTGTATGCATACATTACCACGCCCAAAGACCAGGATCAGACGCAAAATCAAAGGGAGAGGGGAGGGGACGAACGACGGGAGCCGTGATGCACTGCGCAGGGGAACAAGTCAAGGGGTCAGCACCCGCAGCCGTGCAGCCGCTTCTCGAGCTCGGAGCACCGTGTGACCCCTTTCCGGGTCGATCTTTCAATGTTTGCTAAGGCAAGGCGCGCCTGCGGCGCAGTCGGACGCGCGAGAGTGGCCGGACAGCAACCACTCATAGGACGGACGGCTGAGGGGATCACGGCCAACCGCCAACCGCCAACGTGCATGATTGGGGACTGTAATCATGATGCCTTTGCCTCAGCACGGGGAGCAGTTTAATTTCGCTGCGCCCTACGGTTTCCGGCCAGGTTTGCTCCTACCCACAGGGGGGTGTGAGAGGCAACTTGCGGGAAGCGAGGGCCAGCGGGCGTTGTGGTTGGGCTGGAACTTGATCGATGACATCCGCCATCCGCCCACCCGCCCATCCGCCGTTGACGGGACGCGAATGCGTCTGTCGGCCTCTGAGAGGCACTGCGCTGCTTCGGCTGGCTGCCGTGTGGCTGCCGACTATTGGGACGTGTGAGAATGCCACCACACCAGATACGCCTTCCGCCTCCCCCCTCTCCGCCCAACCGTTCCCTACGTCGCCGGCCCTGTCGACGTTGCCATGGCACTAGGGCTTCTAGACTTGAATGTCGAAGCCTAGAGGTCTTGATTGTGGCGTCTGCGGGCGCGGTAATTGGGGGGCATGTAAGGGCTCCCCCCAAAGGACCTCTCCAGACAGTTGAGCTTTCTTCCAAGACTCACTTGGCAGCTAGCGAAGGAGATTTTCGAGGCCATCCCCCACCCCCGAGTCGAACGAGACCCCTCCTTCCACTCGAAGACTTGACCATTCGTAGGCAAGGGCGGAAGTGCAGAACAGGCAGGCAGGTAAAAAAGTGGACGAGCTCATCCTGGACATACCGTTGCCGGCAATGAGACTTGGGCCCGGAACCAGGTTATGGACCGACCGAGAGGAGGTGAGGCCCCCTTCTAGGCGACGCAGATTTGCGAGATCGCTGTGTGGGCTGTCACATTCTCTTGGTGACCCTGCAGGCTTGCAGATATGGCAGCACGTACTGATGTGATATGTGAAAAGGAGGAGTCCGTCCGGCTCTTGCGTCTGTGAGTGTGGTGGATTTCACTTCACCGCTGCGCATCGCGAGCCTCTGCGAGTATTTCATCTACGCCCCCCTCTGGCATTACTCAGCATCGACGCGCGTGTCTCGTCCTGAGTGATTTGACCTCCTGAACTACTGTTAGAGTCTCGTCCTGAGGCAAGCCGGCGGAGTCCACCAACGTTTAAACTACTGCCAGGGAGAGGAGCTGCAATATGTGAGACCCTCCGTGGATGCGTACCGACTCGTGAGCGTTACTGTCTGCAGGCAGGAGGAGAGCGAGAGAGGGGGGCCATGGTCGCTGACGTGCTGCTCTTTTCCGACACACCCATGGATATGCGTTGGTGATCGCCTAATGATCTCTGGTACGGCACGTACGGAGCGCATATGCGGTTTCTTCCATACGGATGCTTTCAATTTCGCCCCCCCTTTCCCCGTAGGCGAGCATGAGGCGCCAGGGATCTTCACTGAGATGGGGGGCCAAATAGTTGAAGGGGGGGGGGGCCTCCTGCGGAGTTGATGCTCTATGGACTCCTTTTGGCTGGTGAGAATCGTGCCATATTCCCTGTGCCAAGGGTGGATTGCCCTCTGGAAGGTGAAGTCGAGCGTCGCCGGCATGGACACCTGAAGGCTTAGTACATGCTGATGAATGGCACGTACGGGTGATGTCGAGGCGCGTTTCCACCCGTGCGAACAGGAGGCGTTCTCATCATACGCGGGCAGGGGGGGGGATATGGACGCTAAACAGGCCGAGCTCTCTCTGGAAGGCTTGAGCGGGGACGAGGTTGATGTCAGGACGCATGGCCTTACTGGGTCGACGACGAGGTTCATCTATCTGCTGGAATGAAGGTTGGATGAAAGGTTCGGAGGACGCTGATCGTCACCTGTTTCGCTCATGGCAAAATGGCGAGTTCCGGGAAACATCTGGGCATCGTCCCCCCTGAGTGGACTCTGAATGACAGCAAGTGCGGTCGGTGGACGAAGGACTCCAGCCTGCTGGATCCGCTTGTTAAGTTTTCCGACCTTGACACGGCGGGCAGCCCGTTCTCTCGGAAGGTTTTTCTGTCGCCGTAATGTATCTCGTAAGTTGCCATCCACTGAACATGCTCATACCATCCCCGCCGGGCTCTCACAGGGAGCATGCGTTGCTCGGGTTTGTGCCTTCGGGGAATCGGGACAGACGCTGCGATTTGCAAGATCCCTGAAATTGACCCTCTGAATCGCGGACCTCCCAGTCGGCCCCAGTCGGCCCCAGTCCTATGATTTTCGATACGTCTGCAAGCACAGCCTCGCTGTCCTTCTCTTGACAGGGTGAAGAGGAGGGGAGCAGTGGATGCCGGATCGAGGTTAAGCTCGACTCGGAGTCGTGCCGTTTGTGTCATCAACCTGTCTCGCCGTTTCCCTCTCGCTCTTCTCGGTCGACGGTCGCGGCCACAACACGGCAACGGATTGCGTAGCGCGTATCGTCGACGCAACGTCTGGCAAGCCCACAAACGGTCGCGGGCGGAACGTGTCTCTGCTGGGATCACCCCTTCCTCCGAGTCCCGGCGGCGAGGACGAACCCACCGAGGCTAGTTCTCACATATGGGTGTCCACCGAGGGAGGAACGTTGAGAGTTCGTAATGGAGGATTTTCTTCGCTCTTGGGTTTTTTTCTGCTCGCCGTCGAACTCTGACATACGAACTCCAATTTTACCCAATAATACCAAGGTGCCCTGTTCCTAGTTGCCAGGAAGGAGGGCCCCAGAGGCTCGGTACTAACGGAGCCTCGTCCGCGATGAACGACGTCAAGGTAATTATCAAGGACGGTGATCGGTGGGACTTGGGACTCCAGTGCCGTGTAACGTCAAGCACACCGATGAGAGGCGGCCCCAGGGGGTGGGAGGGTTGCTTTTGAGGGGAAGGAAAGGTCAAGGGGCCAAGGGGGGGGAGGGAGATCCTTGCCTACGATGCAGTTGTCGATTTGGGCATAGTCCGGGAGGCTGTCCAAATTACATGCGCTTCTGCTTCCGTCTCGAGGAGACGCTTTCTCATTCGGAGCCGGTTTTCGTAAGCCAAGGCGTTGGCAATACCCGGAACTCGCCCGACAGCTCGGTACAGGCTCCTGCTCAACCGTGCCTTGCCTTGCATTCTCCCCTCTCAAACATTGGACGGACAGGGCCGTTTTGCAAGATGCACGTTTCCGTCTCAGCCCTCGGACATTGACCTCTGGGCTGCCCCAACAGTTCCGAGGGACGAGAGACGTTACGTGTTCGACGCAAGGTCCACGGATGGCGGGCCGCTGGCCATGGAGTTGCAATATCGAGATATGTCGACGAGTGCCCGTTCACCGGACGGCACGCCCATTCCAGATGTTGTTATGGTCCTTGTCATGTGTCAAAGAGCTGTCAAAAAAGCAAGCCGGAACGCCGGTGCTGTCTTGGGGCTCTTAGAAGGGGCTGATATAGGGACGAGGAGCAGGGGGCCCGGAGGGTCGCGCGAAGCAGGAATACCTCATTTCGCCAGTCCGTCTCCGTTCCTGTTGACAGGGCTGGACGTGAGGGGGATATCCTTTCTGAGGCGTTCCCAATCGGTCCTCTAACCTCGTCGAACACGGCCAGGGAAGATCCTTTTCATCAGCCATGTGGCGTACGAGTCATCCGCGTTCCCACCACCACCACCACCACCACCCGAGTTGTCGTATGGCGTCCCCCGCGGCTGCTGCGGCCGCGTCGTCGAGGTGAGGCAGGCTCGTTGCGATGCGGTTTCGCAGCTTTGCCGGGCGCGCATCGATTGAGTGAGTGGTCGGCAGCTGATGGGAACCGGAACTCTTGGCAGTTTTCCGCCCGCGCAGGAGGCGGCACATCAGCATGCAAACCCGTCATGGCCTCGGATCTGATCGACACACGGAGGTTGCCGCCGTGACACAGTAGAGACTCCTCTCGGCCCATACTCCCTAGTCTTGAAGCAGCCGTGGTCCAGCAGGTGACAGGTGCCCGGCTGGTCACAAGCGATGGGCCAAGTCATTCGTTCCAAGCTGGGGAGGGCTCCCGTCGTCGCCCCTAGTGCTGCTTCACTAGTCCCGGCCGATGCTGTGGGCTCGACCGGCGACAACGTCCATCAGCAGGAGCTCCAACATGCGGATACAGCTGCGGATATCGTGGTCGAAAGGGACCCATGAGAGAGAGGGTGAGTGAGAGAGAGAGAGCCGTGACGGACATGCTAAGCTCGCAGCGGGCTCCCTGCCCGTCTCCCCTCTGGCTTGCCCGTCGAGCGGGACGGGATGGGTAGAGGTGAAAGATGACCGGCATGCCGGGGCCCCCGTTGGGTGGTCTCGCGTTGCACCACAGGCCTCTCGACAGCCATCGTGCATCCCCTCTGTCGATGGCTGCTGTTCGGTCGGGCCCTGTTGCAGCACCAACGACGGCACGGGCACACCGGTCGATGCGTGGGTTGCAGTTGGCCGGCGCCAGCGCGTATGTGCCATTTGCTGGCCGTCCGTCCCCGGCAGCGGCATTCCTCGAGAAGCAGCCTGTGCTGGTCGTGGGTGTGGCGCGCTGCATCCTTCAACCTCTCGGCGGGCAGAAATGGCCCCCAACCCGAATGGGTCCTTCACGGTCGATACTCGACACGCCTAATCGAGACGGACGCGTACGGCAGATGTGAAATGAAAGCCGAAGGGAGCCTGGGTCGTGGATATGAACCATTGCCGTTGGCGTTGCAGCGCGGCGAGACAAACTGTTCAGGAAAAGCAAAATAAACAGCGAGAAACACAATTGGACGTCACATCCCGGACAAAGTCCAAATTGGGCAATCTCGTCGCATTGACAAGTTTGCTGGGCGTTATTAATGGGAATTTGGATCCGGGCTTCTGAGCCCGTTCTCGTCTCCCGCAGCGCCAGCCGTGGCCTTCGGAAAGGCAGCAACGCTACGTCCGAAACAATAAAGTTTAAAAATTTAAAAATTCACCGTAATTATTGACGACAATCCGTCAGTATCGGGGCATCCTCGTTCAGAAGAAAGAGACAGCATGTCGTCGACCGGAATGTTTGTCCACCAAGCGACGTTGGAGGATGTGCGGTTGGAAGGGGGGGCCGGGTGGGTGTCTGTGTGTCACTGGGCTGGCGAGTGTGGCTGATGGACTTTGTCCCCCAAGCCCAACGAGGCACGAGGGGGGTACGGAAGTAGGAGAAGAGACTAATGGCCAAAGTCAGGCCATGATGACGCCCGGGGGCGGCGAGTAAGATTCGGAGCCCAGTCGCGGAAGAATAAGAAAACGGTAATTGAGCGGCGGCGCCTCAGTGTCATGCCGGCCCTCTTTTGACGTCCAAATGGACGATCGAAAGGGGGGGCTACCAGGGGCATTGCCGTTCTCGACTGGCCTGGGAAGTTGGGAAAAGGAGAAGGCCAAGAGGATGCGACAACGAGGACCACGAATCTGGTAATCCGGCGCCGTGGTGGAGAGAGATGGGCAGATGCAAACAGCCAGAACGGGAGGTAGAGGAGCGCGTCTACTGAAGAAACAGAGGGCGAGTCCGAAGCTGCGAGTCTGATAACTCGCGAGAAGGGGTAGCGTGCAGCGCAGGGCCGGTTGACGACTGATCCATCAACAAGGGCCCTCAGTTAGCGCGATGGGTAGAGGACGGGGTCCGGGTTCCAACTGTCCATTGGAACCACGGCTCTCCGGGGCCGTCTAGCACGTTTTCAGCAGGAGCTGCACCTCTTCGCGTGGTGCTTCTCCTGGTTCGTCCAGTCGAGAGCGGCGCTGGGAGGACAAGGGAGTCCCGGCTGATCGTCGCGTAGGCTGGAGATCACAGGATTGTCCCGTGGGCCTCTGCTTCTCACCCGGGCTCTCTGCACACCCCCTCGAAGCCGGCCGTGTGCATGGGGAACTTTCGGGAGGATTGGAGAGAGGCGCCCAATGGGATAGCCGGCCGGGGTGCAAGAACGAAGGAGAGAAAGTAACGTGGTGTTGTTGT
>JAIMZG010002432.1:0-15950 GCA_020466075.1 Colletotrichum coccodes
CGAATGCCCGGTGTTGCATGTTTTTTGGAATCTGTTTATACATAAATAACACTCGCTTTTACCCTTGATGTTTGCGTTGAATCATCATTTGGCCAGAGATAATACTTCGGTTTCGGTTTCGGACCCAAACGAGATTGGGTGAGAGACCTAATCAGAGCTTGGCAAACAGTAGTAGAATGACGCAGCATGGTCCAGTGTTTGGCGCGTATAAAGTTGATGCCTTGTATTTCTGTTGTTTGTGCCGGTTAAACTACGGAATGCAGGATTCCATACAGCTGTTTCGAGCAGCGTCGGGGTACCCTGAACTTTTCTCGCCCAGGAAGTAATTTTGGTCCACGAGTCGCGCGACCCCTTGCACCACCACCCTACTACGTATGGCATCTTCCAGCTTGACTTGGTCCTGTCTAGCGGGCTATTCCGGAAACCGGAGCAGCTGACGCGCGGTCGAAGGACATGGAAGATGTAGCGGACCGGGTCCATTCACACGGTAGCAAACGAGGTGAAGACGCCTCAATTAATTACTTACACTTTGACGCTATCCTCACTTTAAGCCAAACAAACGTTGAGCCCATGTTCTACTGTACTTTAATCGCACGTCGGATTCTGACATGGAACGGCTTGACTCTTCTCCATCTTGCCGGCGGGATGGAATTGGCGGCCGGCATCCTCTTGTTAGCCTGCCCAAGTGCCCCTGGCCCCTGTCTAACCGGATCCATACACCCGCGTATTACAGCTGTCCAACTTACATCAGACCTAAGCGTCTCGTTTCAGTGATTGCCGCAGATAAACCCCACGAAATCGCGTGCTCAACCGCCTTTTGGTGTCGGCTTCCCATGTGAAATCACGTCTGCACCCTTGTTATTTACGATTAAGCCCTTTGGCGGCCTTAAGACGGTAGATTGGCGAAAGTTCAATGTCAAGGCTGTTGTATTTACTGGGGAAATCAAGGACGGGGTTCCCCACGACCACGTCGGTTAATATCTACATGGAAAATTCTGTCCATATCTTCGCACCCTAGCACTCAAAGATCGTCAATGATGGGGCTGAGACCTTGAGCAGTACCAAGGCGGTCCTCCAACCAGAAGCGGAGTCTCTCGACAGCCGCGCGATCAGCCATCCACTTGCCAAAAGCAGTAGGATCAGTACCGGGCATCTCCAAGATGGCAGGGAAGTTACTCGGCGCAGGGACGTCGCCGCGGACGCTCCATCCTCCGCGGGCCTGTTGGAATTCGGTGCTGAGAAGGTAGGCGTGCAGAAGCTTGGCGCCTTCGGGGTGGGGAGCGTCCTTGAGGATACCACCGGTCTGGGGCCATGACACGAACTGGCCTTTGACGGGGTGGGATACCTTGATAGGGGAAGCCGGGCTCAGGCTGTTGGCAGACGTGAAAGTGGCGGCCCACTGGGTGCCGTTCTGAGCATAGATGGTACTGGGGGTCTGGGTACCGCGGACCCAACGAGGGTTCAGGGCGAGAAGCTTATCGAGCCAGGCGGTGCCGTACTGCTTCATGCTATTCGGGTTTGTTAGCCAATGGTCCTACGGGTGCAGAGTTATTTGAGAACGGTTCGCGGCTTACATGAGATCAAAAGCGAAGAGGACCGCATCATCGTCGTTGGGGTAGGTCAGGACAAGCTTGTCCTTGAGCTCAGGGTTGACCCAATCTTCCCACTCGACAGGGGCGGTGATGTTGGGAAGCTTGCCAGAGTGCCACTGGCCGATCCAGGAAATAATGAAGAGGCCGTAGTAGGCAGCGGTGTCGTTGTTCTTGAATTCGGGGAGAATCTGGTCGTGGCCAAGAGGCGCGTAATCCAGAAGAGCACCCTCAGAAGCCCAGCGCGGGTAGTCATGGAGTGTTTGGAGAATGACGCTGTCAACGTAGACGTTGTTGGCTGCGATCTGCTCGTCTATGCGGCCATCGTGGTACTTGGAGAGGTCGACGGTGACATTGAGGGTCATGCCGGGGAACCTGTTCTCGAAGTTGGTCTTCAAGTAGTCTTGCTGGGAAGCCTCGTCACCACCGTGCCAGAGAGTGACAACACCGCCTTCAGCAAGGGCAGCTTGGTAGATCTCGTCGATGGTGCGAGTTTCGACCTCAGCAGCGGCGCTGAAAATAGCTTGGGAACCCAGAAGGGCCAAAGTAAAGAATGACCGAACCATAGTGACTGGCTGGAGTTGAAAAACGATTGTGAATGTCGTAACGAAGCTACCAATGTGTTTTCTGCGCGGTCATGGTCTGCACATCAACGTTTGGTTCTCCTTCTTATATGCAGATGAGTATACCGTCGCCCCCTTGGAAAGACTGTAAGTCAGGCACGAGCACCTCGTCGTACCAATGGAGACGAAATTCTTGGCCTGCAATATGTCGATCCATGCGCGTGTATACAAGAACCAGTACCAAGAAGTCTACCGCGCGCTTGATGACTATAGCAGTGGATTGTCTTGCCAAGAGGTGAGACGCCCCACGGTCGCCCTTCCTCATCAGTCTATTAATTCTATACTCACTTATTGCCTTGGTCTATGATAGGCCTAACTTTTGTGAAGAGCGGTACAACCGCTATGGCGCAGGGGAGGGGAAAACGGAGCTTCCAACGACCTCCGAGTCAAGAGCCATGCTCGCCCGGATCTAGCATCCAATACGGCGACTTAGCCGTTCATGAACTCATCGGGAGTTCGGGGAAAGTGGAGACGGCAGAAAGAAAGGGCGCCCCTGGCACCACGAAATCAACTGGAAATATGATGCAACTGGGATCACACCGTTGGTAATCGGAAAAGGAATGGAAGATGTTTGATTCCGAGCCACTCGCTCCTAGCCAGCCGGCTGTGTAAAACCAGCTGATCGAGCCTAGGATGAAAGAAATAAGGAACAGCAGACCCGCTCCGGTCAGCAGGTTGCAGGACAGGGGCGGTTGTATTATGGGTGACTTGACCTGCGCCCAGGTCTCCTACAGCCCTACCCCTATTCAAGGCACTTAACAGAAAACACCATGCAAGATGGCAGTAAGATAGAAGCTGATAAAAATGATGGCTGACTGCCGTGTTTCAAGCATCGGAACTTCAGACATGCCACCGCTCGAAGAGTGCAACTACAAAGACAGTGCACTGCCCGGGCCCAAACTACTAAAGAACTGCAACACTGTGCATTTGTTAAGCAAATCACTCACCATGTCGAAGAATGTTAGTAGTCGATTTCATAAGCCTTAGACGCAGTACAGGCTATTTTCCAGGCGAGGTGGACTTGGTTCCGAGTCATCTGCAGTTCATCCGGAATTTCGGCATCGATCCCCACTCCCAAGGTGATTGCATCCCCAAGAACACGATTCGTGTTTCAAACATAGATAAGATCGTTCTTAGCCAGCTTTCAAGCTCCTTTTGAGAACCCACCATCCCTTGTCTCTTGCTGTTGAGACCGAACGCAGGCTAAAAGATTAAGTACGATTGCTGGCATCGTTTTATGTAGATGGCGTGCCGTTCCAGGCTTTAATAGCATTAGTCTCATACAGGCTTGGGTGTTAGAAGCTAGCATTCCAAGTGTTGGCGCTTTTTGCTTGGCCTTGCGATCTGGAATCCAGCTACCTGCTGGAACCACCGTTCAGCTGTTTTGGTCTTCATGCTAATGGCTTGTGACTCGGGGTTTTCTTTGTGCTGGTAAGGGAGTATGTCCAGTCCCGAGGCTTCTACGACATTTCAGTAGGATTTCCGCCAAGGGGCGCCGCTGTTGACACAGGGCTAGAGTGATTGATTCAATACAGGTTATGGAGAAACCTCAACAACCTCAGTAGCGAGGATACAATGGCTTTACGTATGTCCGCTATTTTCATTGCCCTGACAAAAGCGAAGGGGGAATAGACAGGCACTCAGAAAGCTATGTAGGTTTCCACGGGCAGGCAAGAGCATATTTACGACGCTTGGCAATCTAATTAAGTGTTCGTATTCCTCCCCACTCGTATTGAAGACCTGACTCGTAGAATCTCTATCTGAATATGCTACAGTCCGCTTGATCAGAGAGAACACCAGTACCCACCTGATTATATTGCTGCTCAGTACAATGTGCCGTAAATACTCTTTAGAGCTCTCCTCCCTACCGTAGCTCTTCATCTCCTGACCATGATACGACGCTTGATCAGGTAGAGAAGATGCACTTCAAAGCCATATATAGGAACTGCGACTTTAGGCGCACATTTAGTCAACCAGAAGAAATGCTTGTAGCTTGTATAGGTACCTCATCCCTTCCTCACCTTCTGACTTGAGACCGTTTTACTCATACGCCTCCTTTACGATGAGGTTGATTAGCCTAGTGTCTTCCCATAGCTACTTCTGACTCTACTAAAGCACCCCATTGAGTCTCACTGAGCCAATGGAGCTCAGTGAAATAGACTGTATCCTTAAGTTGCAAAAAATGGCTCGAGGAATTTCAACAACTAAGAAAGTAAGTCGTCATAGCAGCATCTCAACCAGCACACCCGAAGCGCGTGCCGGCAGAAAATGGCTCGGCTGGAATGTCATTTCCCAAACTCAACGCCCAGTTTTACTGTAGTATCCTGTTAAAGGTTCTTTTCTTTGCCCTTCTGGCGCTATTGTGCCCTTGCGGGTATTCATTGATGTAATAGCCAAAGGCTTTTAGTATGTTGAGGCACTCACTACCTCCTACAGAGAATCATTGCTCGCAGTCCCTCGGTCGCCGCCAACATCATATCGGACTCCCTTATTCCTTATTTTTAAAATCGCTTTCTCAAAGTACTTCTTAAGAGTCTGGTCTTACGTGCTAGCTAGACAGAAACCAAAAACATATCTACTTACTCCGATAGGGCCCGAACTACAGGCTTGCAGCGTGCACATGATCTTCTAGGCACATTTCGCCCAGCCTCTCATGAATATACTACCAGGTCACACCTTCCCTGCAGTCCCAAATGCTGAGATGTTCCGGCGAGATCGCCATGAGTCCCCGAAAGCAAGCTTGAGCAGTTGAGATCGTGGCTTCGAATTGGACTTGGCAGCATCGGCACCTGCGACATCCATACCCCGCATGTAGTTCATTCTTCGCGACTTAATGGATTAGGTATTAACTGAGTTCGAAGGAAAGGCTACTTAGATAGGGATTGACTGCTCGCGGGGTCAACTGTAGACCAATACGACTTTAAGCCACCGCCCCGCACGAGACTAGACAACCTACATAGCGAGAGCAGAAGGTTCCTAAGAACATCGCAACCATGCTCGGCGTATGCTAATGGCTAGCCTGCCAAACCATCTTGAACAAAATTTTCGGGCGAAATAAACCACGTGGTGATCATAACTGTTTTTTAAGTGGCGAGATGCTATGGTAAATTCTGCATAGTTGCATGATCCAAGCATTTTGATCCAAGCATTTCTTGACAAAGCTTTCCTCGCATATACACGCCTGTTCCTCTTGACGGACCCGGTCTGAGGTCAAGGCGGGAGGAAGGTGTGTCTGTGTGAACTATTTTGCCTTCTGATCTGCTGGATCAGCAACGGATGACCAGTGCCAGCTGGTATTGGGCCAAACTGTCAGTTCTGCAAGCCAAGGCGCCAGTCGGCTGTCATTGGCGAAGCCATTCATGCATGAAGAGCGCCCGAGCAGAGAAAAGGCTTTTGGTGTAACGCCAAGGCTTCTACCACGGCAAAACCACTCTGACAGGTACGGCAAGAGACTTTTGGAGCGCGACCATGAGACGTAGAATCAAAAACCGACGATGGATGACCCCTGGAAGCCTCTACGCATACACCAATGTGCGCCCCCTCCAAGGCAAAGATGAATGATGCCACCGTCTCCGCCGGGTAGACCACAAGGCTGATTGTGACTGGGAACAGCCCTGCTGTTTCGTAACGGCCCGAGCCCGAGCTCATTGGACTTCCCATTTGGTTCAGTCTCAGCTGCGTTGCAACCGACTTACGCTTTTGCCCCTGAACAACTTGGCCTCGGAACTCTGCGCTAAGTTCGCAGACCACATCTGCCGCTAGTGGCTGGAGGAGTAAGTCTGCAAAATAGTTTCCGCTAGTAGTTTGGCTTAAAGTATTGGAGAATTACGACGCAGAGCAACGAACGACAATCCAGGAAAACGTCAGCACAGAATTCAGGCCCAAGAAACCCCTGTAATATGCCTAATTCATCAAGATAGAGTTGACTGGACGGCTCCCCTTACCATGACTCGAATCTACTAAGGCTGTACCATTGTACGCCAATCGCTGTGTTAAACTCATGCGTCGTGTAAGTGCACTATGGTGAGGCATGTCAATGTTGCAGTGATCCTGATCGTGAACCCGTAGGCAAGCCACGGGACTTTTGTGCATCTTTTTTTTTCTTTTTTTCGTCTATCTTCGTAAAATGATTTCGCTCAGCAAATGGCTTGGATTACTTGATAATAGTTGTAGTGACCTTAGGAAATTCGTATGACCACGTAACGACTACAAGCAAGGCAATCGTTCTCATGAAGAACTTGCGGCCGAACTTGAAGCGACTCAAATCCATTACACGATCCCACACTTCCCGCTTCATTTCCAACATCCTCCCCATCAACCTCATCCCTTGGCCCCATTCCATCGCGGCCGGTTGACAATCTCGTTTCAAATCCCGCCCCTGTCTCCATAAACCGTAGTCCTGCCGCGAGACCCAGCGCGGCTGTCGTACTTCCACACCAATTATGCCGCAGCAGGAGCAGCGGGAGCAGCAGGAGGAGCAGGAGGGGCGGCCGGTGCAGGCTTCGGAGCGGCAGGGGTAGCCGGCTTGGCAGCGGCGGGTTTCTTGAATGCTGCAATGGCACTGTCAATGGCCTCGGTGAGCTGGCCGGTACTCTTCTTGGCAATTGGGCGCGCGATGGCTGGGACCTTGCTGAGGAGCATGTCACCGAGCTGGCCACTTCCTGCCTTCTGTTGCTGGAGAGCGTCCGAGACGACGGAGGTGACGCCAAGTTGATCAAACACCGGCTTCTTCGCTTCGAGGTCGCCGAGAGTGGTCTGAACCTGACCAACGAGGCCATCGGCCGTCTGCTGGAGACCAAGGGCCCCAAAGATACCCAGATCGTCGGCGGCCTCGATCTTTGCTGTTGCCTTTTCGATAGCGGATTGCGCGCCCTGGGCTGCGTTGAGAACGCCGACGGCGGAGTTGGCATCGGTCGCGCTGAGGGCGTTGACTGCGGTATCGAGTTTTTCGAGGGAACTTTGCACCGTTCCGAGAGCACCGGTGATGACGTCTTTCTGGCGACGTGCGAGACGAGGAGCAGCGGCGATCGCCCACACCTGGAGGGCGACGAGAAGGAGTTGGGATCCGAGCATGTTTACCGGAGGTGATCAGGATACTACTAAAACAGAGATTATGTTGACTAGGTTGATCGTTGGCGCGAAGAGATGAGCTTGAATAGTGGATAGAACGACGTCGAACAAAAGCCAGAAGGGAAAGTGTCCTGTGGCTCACGCTCGATTTTATCAATATTCGAAGTGAGCTGGTCATTGCTATTCAGCGTCTCTTTTCTCCCCTTGGTTTCCACTTTCGGACGCACTGGGGCAATGAAGCTTCCGCCAGGAGTGTGTGTGGCCTACAACTACTTTTCTCCTCGGGATTTCCTTTTTGGGTGATGAGACGCACGAAAGCCTCTTGGTGTTCACCCTGACCGCATGAAGGTCCCAAAGAGGACTCATCTGGGACGGCTCGACGCGCTTGCGTCAAAGGGCTGGCCCACAAAACCGGCTCCGGATTCCAGCCGTCACTCAACGAGGGTGAGGATAACTCATCCGAGATACGAATGGGTGTCGTTGCGTGGGATGGCATGTCCATCTTGAAGGATTAACCCTGGCTTGGTATTGAGATTCGAGGAAAGACTTTGAGGCGCCGTTGGCCCTGCATTTTTCTTCTCGAGGCTCTCGGAATAAGCTCATGAACGGGGTGCTTATTGGGATGTGGGGGGAACGAATCATACTGGCTCGCTCGGAACTCTGTTGTTTCTCTCCGTGGTCTGCAAGGGGTGCAGGCTGCAGATCAGGACAGCAAGCCGTTGGTCTAGTATGATTTTGGTATCAAAGCTGAAACGCTTTGTTGCGCGGACCGACCGGTGTTCAGTCGAAACCTCCAACAGAGTTGCACTGATGATGAGCCAATCGCGATGCCCAAAGCGCTGTTTTTTTCAGTGTTTGAAGAGAGCCATGTCGAACAAATGCCAGAAAACTGCCAAAATGTCAGACTGACCGGATGTCCCTCGGCACGAATCTTACTATGATGGTGCTCGTGATTCCGGCTAGATTGTCAGACGCGTGATTGCTCGCCAAGCTGCCGGGCCTGGTTTGGAACCCTTAGCCCTGGTCTTTCGCACTCGATTAACTGTCGGGCAAGTCGGCAGCCAGTCCTCCTGGGGGGCCTGGAATCTGAGTGGAGAGACTGGCCTGATATATGATCAAACAGGTGGTCGGCCTGCCGCCGGCTTCGGACATCCCAGGTATTACCTAAAATGGGTAGACTCTGTCTGCTTGAGCCGGACTCTCTATCACCCTCATCACAGTATCAAAGGCGTAATCTTCAACCCCCCGGCGAGTATTCTATGACATGGGAGATCAACCGGTACGGGTATCGAGAAAGCTTATCATCGGGAAACAGTTGGTAGATCAATGATCTGCGGCAGGGCATTAATCCTAGTCAGGTACAGTCCAGCTGTTCAGTAATGAGTGCTGGGGGGCAGCACCGATTCTGCCCTTGATGAGGACTTGCCCATGCATGAAGTATGGAAAACAACACGTGTGGTCTGTCAGGACCATCGACTTCCAGAGGCCTACACAACATTGCCATTTTCGTCAACCGCGAAACAGCCTTGCCATCTCCATCAGTCGAACAACGCTCTGGTGCAATCTTCAGTCAGGCCTGACGAGGCATCAAATGATTCTATGTTTGCGAAACGGCGCCCCTTGTCGATCATAGTGGGTACCCGCTCCCAATGTTGTGCATACAAGCTTTCGACCCCGAGTTACACCATAGCTGGCTTGTCGAAACATGATTCAAGTAACTCGCCGACTGCCTGTCGTATTGTTCGTTTTCCGTAAAGAAAATCACCGCAGATCGTACTTCACGCCGAAAAGTTCAACTTTTCAATCCGTTAGGTACGTATTGCCCCCAGTTGCAGCGAAGAAACCAAGTAAAAGTTGAATGCACTGTAGTGCCAACAATCATCTTAACCGAAAGCGAAATAGTACGGTACGGGCCATTGAGAAGCTTTTCACGCGGCGCTTTAAAGGATCACGATTACGATTTTATCGTGAGAGGGAATTGAAGAGCCGTGGCGACACGGAACCTCGCTACTCTTACCTTGGATTATTACCCAAGCGTATTTCCCCCCAATTAATTGAAACCTTATCTTCATTTTGTCCGACGATTAGATAAATTGCAACGTTCTTGTCATTAGAAGGTTGAAAAAGAAGTAATCAGAATAAGGACGGTGGGAGCATATCAAGACTCGAGGAGATGGGATGATAGTATGAGCACTTTAAGTGACGAATAAGTATAGATGGACTATAGCTTTCTCTGAACCAAAATCGGCAACTCTGGGCCCGAGGAGGTTGGCTTTCCTAAAGGACGCCCTGGCAAGACCTTTCCGAATTCGATGACGCGAGATTCCAACCTCCTAAAAGATCGGCGCCAAACGACTCATGCCAATAAACGCACGGTTTGCGACACTCGTCAGGTACAAGAGCCATCCTTACCATTTCTAGCCGTTATATGCAAGGCAGCGGCTGCAGGTCCTCCACGTGTTGATCACCCGCACGGAAGCGGGAAATCGTGAACAGATGGCTCTCCAAATCATCCAGTCTGCCATGTGTAAAGATGGAACTCAGCCGGAACAGTTTCCCAACTTTGAGCAGAAGTAACCCAGGATCGAACCAGCTACGCGGGTTGCGTCTCAAGGGTGAGCCAAAGCCCATGTTTACTGGCTTCGCTCGTCGACGGGTAGGCGTGGCTGCACTTCCCAGGCGCGCATCTGAGATCCGAAGATCGGCCTTTGACTCGACTCATCTGTCGCGGCGACACAACGCGTATCACTGACTCCCACCAAGTCTTGGCTCTCAACTTGGCACAGCTCCGGGCCACAGGCTGCGATGCATTCGGTCTCGGATGAAAGCTTGCAGACCAATGAGCGATGCTCTTTCGGCATGCGACATACTTGATGTGTATAGCCTTACAAGCAGAGACGGACGCTGCGATGGTCCTGACCACAGGCATCCTCAGACATCAGATAAACAGACTACCGGATAACAAGACCTTCCGAAGATAAGTCGCATTAGATTCCTACCTTAATCATCTCGCATCTTTGAAGCATCGAAGGTGGATGGTGAAGAAGTTCTTGTCGTCGATCGCACACGCAATTTATCGAAGGGTTTACCCAGCTGAGCAGCTGGCGCGATTAGGAAACGACCCATTGCCGGGGCTCAATGAGCCGTGGGGCTGCATGCCGACTGCCAAACGGAGAACGAAGAACACCTGAGCAACGCCGGGTCCCGAGATGAATGCTCCGACACTATTTCAAAATCCAACAAGAAGAACAATTAGTGACTGCCACGTTACTTTCGCTAGGATACTGGAGTGAACGCGACAACTCAAGTGTTGCTCGTAACCGAAAGCCCCCTACGGATAACAGCTGACAGTGGCTGGCAAAAGACTATGCCGGATTCACGTTCAGTGCCGGACCCCCCGCTTGCCCCGCAAGTCTTGCTCAACGCCACATAATTTGCGAATCCAGCAACTCAAGCATCCAACAAAGGGCGCTTGGTCTAGGGGTATGATTTTCGCTTCGCATCATCTTCTGAGCTCCGAAAAGAACTTCAGATGCGCTGTCCTGTGAAAGGTCGTGGGTTCAATTCCCACAGTGTCCAGTCTTTTGCACCGCGACTCCATTGCATCAGATGTTATTCTTAATGTTGTCTTGATAATTTTAACCAACCGCAGCGGAAGCTTGTCCGGCACCAGCTTCGTTTCCCATCCCGTCGACATGAAAGGTCAACTTTCAGATAGCGTTGCTGAGGTTCTTCCCCGTCAGCCGTGTGCTGTTGCTCGCCGAGTTGCACGGAAACAGAGCGACAGCTCCACCAGGGCTCGACCACCGGGCCGGCACCACAAGCGACACTACAAAAATCCATGCTGGTCTCACGACACGAAAGAAGGGAGAGCGTTGACTCGCCAGGGGAAAGTGAAGGATATCAGCGGAGGCCGGGTCATTGGGATATGGCACATGGACCTTCCCCTCCTCCTCGGTTGGCTATTCCGTTCGGTTCAGCGTTTCACTTGCAGTAACCAAAGAGCTGAGTTTTCAGGCTATCCAATCACCTTCGTAACGGGATCACTTCTTACAACCACCGCCGACACTAAAACCGGGTTGATTGTATTGGGCGGGGCTCTGGTCCGTTGAAAGCATGAGGAGAAAGCCTATCTCCATTTTTGCGGGAAGCCCAAATGTCAGCAGCTCCTGCTTCAAAACTCTCATGGCTATCTGCTAAATATGTGCAAGATCGAGAACCCAAAAAGCTGTTCCACGCATCGAAGGGTAATTGAAGGGCAGGCGAAAGGAACCGTAAGTGAAGGATCTTGGCTATTCATGGCTATTAACGGTCATAATCTAGGGAATCCTGTCTCTCCTCCTCGGCTACTCCATCCACAAGCCCGTGCTCACAACTCCTCATGGAATCAACTGAGCACATGTTCAGTCTTGATGTTTCGAGGCCACCCTCGAATAGGTTGCAGGTGTTGTGCTCAGTGCAAGTGCTTCGACGCTCCAGCTTTCCCTTCGATTGGCCTCGACAACGCCATGGCTTGTTAAACGGTATCAGGCTCGGGCCCGGGAAAATATTCAACGACCGGCCCCTTATACCTTGTAGTAGGTCGACTTGCGCTGAGCGTTTCAGTACAATTGCCAGTGACGTGCCAATCTACTTCTAAAGGTACTAGCACGCGAGTTGTGTGACCACTGTCTGCAGGGCCTTGGAAGACAGAGCTGATCTTTCGAGTTGTTTTCTGCACGAACCCAGGCCCAGTTTCGACATGCTTTCGCAAAATGGGTCCGGCGAAGCGAGCGGACCGCCGCCTCCCGCTTTCGGCAGACGCGAATGACAAGCTAGTCTCCCCAAGCGACTTTGCGTCAAGAGCCATGGATGACCGGCGTCTGGGACTGGTCATGTTCGAGTTGGAAAGGCCTTGAAACAGACTATGATTATACTCCACCTTCTTAACTTGCCCGTCGACCAGGTTGCGATTGATAGGTGCGATGTTACCAAGTCTTGCGTCAATACCAAGATGATACATATTGTCGGTGCCATTCTCGGGTGCAATCAAGGTGGCAGGTAGGCTTGACCATTCATTGGTGCAGTGCCGCGGTGGAAGTGTTGGAAAAGAGACCATTTTACAGCTTTCCTCCTCGTCGTCATTCAAAATCGACTCCTCGACATTTCCCTTCTTTGGATTGATCTCAGAAACTACCGGAGCACTAGAAGAGAAGCCATAAACGTTAGGAGTCCCTGTGCTGACCATTGAGCTGGGAATGTGGACAGGGCGATCATCAATGGTCGCCGTAGTAAAAATGGAGAAGTTGGGCTGTGACAAGATGTGTGCTGGTAATTCTGAAGCATCGAAGACCGAGTCTCGACCCATTACACCAGTCTGCCTGCCCTTACGCCAAGGAATGTTAGTGCTGTTCTCCCGGCAGACAGTTATCGTGGCATTTGCTTGCTGGGACCTGGTTGTCAAGTTGACCTGCTCATCCGAGGTGATTCGAGAAAACAACGAGATCTCGGGTTCACTTATGGTGGTCACAGGGCCAGTTGTTGCCGCGCTCTGCGGCTCAATACCATTCCTGAGGCAGCTGGGCTTTCTGATGTGTCCTCCATGTACCGAGATATCCTTTGCGTGCTGAAGTCCGGCGGTCTTGCTACTTTCAGGACTGGCGCTGTGCTTGCACGTTTCCTGGAAAACGATCTCGACAATGTCTTGGATTGTGCTATCGTCGGGTATGTACTGACATGAGCCCCGGGGGCAAATGGCGGTTGAGTCGACCTCGCCGGGCACAATCTTATTCACTTTCCGCAGTTCGGCAAGGTGATTCCGGACCTTTCTCATGATGCCTTGCATCAGCACATGAGGCGTTCCCCAAAGACTGTAGCTGGAACGTCCGATCTTGTCAAAGGCTTCCTCAGATCGAATGAATCGTCGGTTATAGGGAACAGAGTCGGAGCCCCGGCTGCTATTCATGCAGGGCTGGACTTGAGAAGCGGTCGTCATAATGGTTCGTTGAGTACCGGGTGGTGCTTCTCGTCCTGGAATGATGTTGTCGTCTGCCAGCAATAACCTTCGTATTTCGACAGCTGGGCAATCGCTTGCTGCTTGAATTCATTAGCAGAAACCGCAGACAACGCAGCAATTGAGAAACAACTTTGACCAAGGCCACCCAACAAAGCCCTTTTGTTGACAGGCTTCTCGACAGATTTCGGCAAACACTGGCTGTTAGAATGGGTACCGGTTTGGTCCATGCTCATACATCGCGAAGGTCTTTGGCACAGTGAGCTGGCCGGAAAGGCCCAAGTCAGGCCTTCGATATTCCCATGACTGAGCAAGCTGCAGCCGATGGTAGTAAGTGGCCCTGGTGGAGCGATGGAGGCGAGTTGCCGATTTTGCAGATTCTTCTGCGTGGTCGTCGGATAGACAACCGTTCCGTTCCGACATGAAGGGACGAAGATGCCGGGTAATTGTGTGGCAGTGGGATGCTCATTGCCCATGAAACCGTACTCTCTGGTTGAGAGCGTCTCGTCGTCGCCGAGGTTGGGACGGCCGTCCATGTCGGGGAAAGGATACTAAATTCCAGCGGATAGGTTCGCAATAGGGCATGCGGCAAACATTTGAGTTAGTGGATGAAAAGGAGGTTGAAGGCTAGCGAGTGGTTTTATTGAGAGAGCAGATGAATGACGCCCCTATCAACCTCAAGGCGTCTGGCGCGGACTAGGACGTTGATGATCGAGAGTGCAGATGGAGAGAAATCAGCAGAAAGGTGCCGGGTCTTGCAAGTTTGCCACACAACACTAGGCAGCAGCAATTACTGCGAAACAATGAAGACAAACCACAGCTTCCTCAGCCGCGAAGCAGGTTGGTAGGCGATGGGAAGGCACCATCATCGTTACCAACACCCTACCCAGCACTTGCTTGACGATTGAGCTGCATTTCTCGCAGGTCAGAGATGAACATGTGTTTCGAGCAATCATACTGATTGATGAGTACTGGTGAGGGGAAATCGTCGCACTAGTATTATTGTGTATCGAACCTCTATCCTTGGGGTGCTACCATTGAGTACGCGATTTGTACTTGCTTGTTCGTGTGGAAGAACGACAAGAGTAAAGCAATGTGGATGCGATGACATAAGCAAGCGATGGTGGGGCAGGCGGTGTCAGCGCCCAGTGCTGCCAGCTGGGCCCACGGCCCACGCCGAAAACAGAAGTGGACCAATAAAAGTCCCTGCGCAACAAAGGGTTTTCGACTGGATCGACAAAATCCTCTGGTGAAGCTTCGTTAGCTCCCATCACCATTCTCTTGACATTTGACAGGCGAACGACGCTCAATTAGCGTCAAGAGTCTGTTCGTTTCCTCCTCCCTCGACGCGATAATATCTAATGATGACCGCAAGTATCGCACCGGCTACTTCCGACTCTGCTGGACCATCCGACACCAGCGGCGCCTACACCAGGTTGCACATCACTCCTTTCGACCAAGACCTCTTGAAGATTGTCGTTCCGTCTTCGACCTTGCCCAGCGCCCGAAATCTCTCCTTTCACAACCTCGAAACCTTCCCCGAGAAGCGCTACGGCTTTGTTGATCTCCCCGAGGCGGACGCTGAGAAGCTCAAGAAGAGACTCAACGGCGCTGTGCTGAAAGGAGTGAAGATGCGCATCGACAAGGCTCGCCCGGTTGAGGACTACACCCCCGTCGCCGAGGACGAAGAGACGGGCAAGAAGCGGAAGAAGAGTTCCAAGGAGAAGGAAGAGAGGAAACGACAGAAGCGCGACGACAATGTTGTCGAAGGTGTCCAGTTGCGCGATCGCAAGGTCAAGCGTGGGTGGACCGTCCCGGAGGAGGCCAAGATAAGGGAGAAGAAGAGCAAAAAGGACAAGGAAAAGAAGGAGAAGAAGGACAAGACCAAGAAGCGGGAAGAGCGCTCAAAGTACACCGAAAAGGAGGAGTGTCTGCTCAAGACCAAGCTGCCTGTCAAACAACTCCCCGCGACCACCGAACCCGAGGACGAACCCGAACGCAAGAAGCGCAAGAAGAAGTCAAAGGAGGTCGTCATTCACGAGTTCGAGAAGACGACCAAGTTCCCCACGTTTCTCAAGGCCACCAAGCCGGCGCCCGCTGAATCGCTCACCACCGAGTATGTCGAGGGCAAAGGATGGGTTGACGCCCAAGGGAACGTGATCGAGCCGCCCAAGACTAGGAGAACTGCGACAGCACCGGTCCCTGAGTCCAAGGTGCCCAAAGCATCGAAAAAGGCCAAGGCTCCTGCGCCGCCGCCGCAGGATGACGATGCTACGAGCAGCAGCGGCACGTCATCCGATGAGGATACTTCATCGGACGAGAGCTCAGACGACGAGCCGGAGCCGGTCAAGGTTGCATCAGTTAAGGCGGCGCCAGTCACGGCGGCACCAGTCACACCTGCGAAGCAGACGCCGAGACCGCCGCGTACAGAAGACGACACAACCAGCAGCAGCGGCTCATCGTCCGAGGACAGCAGCTCCGACGACAGTTCAGACGACGAGGAAATGGGAGACGCTGCAACAGATTCGACACCCGCCGTTCTGGATAGTCCCCTATCTGCTATCAAGGCCGCGGAGGTATCGCGACCCAGATCCGCCGGCTCCAACGTCAGTCTTACCATCAAGATACCCCCTCCATCCACCCCAGCCCAAGTCCACCCATTGGAGGCCCTCTACA
>JAIMZG010002442.1:0-12792 GCA_020466075.1 Colletotrichum coccodes
AAACGCGTTCGTGATTTGACGCGACCGAGATGTTCCCCAGTAGTTGAGTAAAATTGTCGATCGTCGGAGGTCGGGACCAATACGGAGTTTAGAGCCGATGCACGTCTTGAAAGGACACGGGTCGTTCGAGTTTGAACGTCACTTGGTCTCAAACTTCATCTGTGGGTTGGTATGGATTCGTCGTTCGTCTTGGCTCTTCCTTCTCCTTTAAGCTTGAGGGAAGATGACAGCAATGTCAATCACGAAGCGGAAAAAAAAAGAAAAATTGGGGCCTTCCTTGGTAAGAAAGGGATGGATCACGTAACCTGCATGATGCCGATGGTACCCACTACAGGGGTCGGTCCGCGCCCCCGCGGAGACCGGACCCGGGACGGACGGAGGTCCTGGACCCACCTGTCTTGACGGGCCGAGGTTCCTCTGGAACCGGCTCACTTGAGAGTTCATCTCTGTTCAGCCCGGACTCGGGATTGCCGAGTAGTACGTTAATATCAGCATGTTTTATGGACCACTTTGGAACCCAATTGATGGTAGCCCCCGCTCGCACGAAGCATGCTATTGACATGGGGATACAACTCTTCCAGTGTTAGCGAACCGCTTCACTAACCGATGCTTCGTCCAATTTGCCTCCATCGAAAACCAAGTCAGCCCTCCTTACGCGTCTCAAAGGCATCTCCAATCTTCACAATTCGGAGTTTGTCCCGGTCCAAGAACTGCTCAACGTCCTTCTTCAATCTCTCCCCGGCCTCTCCAGAATTCGTTGCCACGAAAAAAGCTTGCGCAGCCTCTTCGTCCTTGAATACAACCTCAACCACCGCGTCGTATTCTTGTTCCGGCTTGTCCCCGATTAGCACGTTGGGCTCCCCGCCGGGCGAGCGCTCGATGTAGCGTCTCGAGTGTAGGGAGGGGAAGAGTGAACCGGTCAACTCTCTAGTGAGGGGTATGTGGGTGTGTTCGTAGTGGTCCTTGAATTCGGCATGCGTGATGCCCTTTTCCGGCAGAGAAAGAGGAGGAGGCGGTGATCCATGGTTGTTTCTGCCACGGCACATCCGGGTTGATTTGAAAAGCGGAGCTGTGAAGTCGAGCTCTGAGAAACCGGTGTGAAAACCCGAGCCAAGTACGGCGGGTTGTTTGGTGGTTTAGTACAGGGTTAAAAGTCTAAACTGAGATTGATGCCACAGGACAGGAAAGAATCCCGTTGGTCTCGGTCCGAGCGTGGTCCGTTCCGGTGACCCTGCCGCGGAGATAGAGCACAAAACAAGTTGCAGGATAAGTGGGCGGACACCGGACACAGCCGACGGAGAGCCCGGAAGATATCCACGGTCGCCATCGCTTGTTCAATTCCCGCAATACCATTTCGATCCGTGAGGTTGCGCGGCACGATGTTCGCGGCTTAGCAGCATGGGTTTCTACGGATAGACTTCTCTTTGCTCCAGTGATCCGAGTCAGTGACCGACGCTGGCCAGCTGCTTGCACGCCGCCGGGTCATTGGCATTTATAAATGTTATTCGTTATTCTTAATGTAAATACTATTGATATTGAATTATATGACCGTTGAAACCGTCTTCTAAACATGACGATGTCTCCATTTACAATTTGGTCGAGTTGCGACCTAAATTCCCCGAGATCCGACTCTTATGTACCTAGCCCCTCTTGACGCCATTACCCGGCCAGTCCCTAACGCCGTCTGTTCGATAAGAGAAACTTCAGAAGTCCTTTAGTTCCGGTTGTTGACGGCAGGCACCTCGACGGAGGCGGGATCGCCCTTCTCGATTTCCTCAGCGACCTTCTTGGCGGCGCCCTTGTTGCCGACGCTGTTGAGCCACTTGTCGAGCTTGTACTGGTCAATGATGCGGAAGCCCTTGACTACAGGAGGGAGGACCTTCGTGCACTCGACCAGCTGGTTGATGTTGTTGACGCCCAGGAGCGAAAGGCGGATGTATTCACGAGCGTAGTCCTGTAGGGTTCTTTGTCAACTTCACGAGCAACTTTGGTCCTGCTAGGTGCCAGAAAAGCTCACCTCGTTCCAGTGGTCCTGTCCCCCTCGCCCGGCGAAGTCCCTAAACTCCTTGGAGGTCTCGGGGTGCTGGGCGATAGCGATGTCACTGGGGAACTTGAACACCCTGGGAGGGGAGTTGGGGTTGAGCGTCTCCTTGTAGTAGAGAACGTCCCACACGCCCGGGGTGCTGTCCTGGGGGTCACCGGCGCGGGTGGTGTTGACAAAGTTCTGCTGGCTGGTGGTGTGCGCGCCGAGCAGGGCGACAAGGCCGTGCGGGCCGATGGTCTTGTCACGGAAGAGCTGGATCAGCTGGTCGGCCGGCTGGAACGGGCTGGGGAGGAGGCCGCCCGGCGCCGGTGTGTTGCTGTCCTTGCGGCCGACGTAGGTCTTGATGCGTGGGCCGAGGGGGCAGACGACGGTGGCGACGTTGGCGCCCATCTGGATGTTTTGTCAGCAAGTCGGACGCAACGCTCTGTCATGTCGTGTCGTCACGCACCTGGATGAAGTCGCCCATGCCAATGTTCCATCCCATGGCCTTGTACTTGCCGTGGAGCTCAATGAACTTGGCGGCGACATCTTGCAGACCACGGTTCTCGAAGCGGTCAATCTCGCCGGGCGCGAGCAGGATGCTGCCGTCGGCGCCGCCACCCTGGGAGGCAGTGGCCTTGGACCACGTCCCGGCGTCGTGGAAGCCGATGCGCACGGCGGCGCGCGCCAGACCCGTGCAGCGGCCCGACTTGCCGGCCATGAACTGGTACATGTCGTCGGCGATGTAGCGCCAGACACAGCACGTGTCCTTCTTGCACTTGTCAGAGGTCAGGTCGGGGACCCTGGTGTAGCGGTCGTTAGACTCGGGGTCGCCCTTGCCCAGAAGGATCCTCTTGACGTCCTTGCCCACAGCGGTGAGGTCGCGGTCCTTGAGGGTGATGAGGTCGCCGAGCAGCTCATTCGAGTCTCCCGAGTCGCTCGCGCGGGCCCTGATGTCGGCGATCTGCTCGCCCATTCCGGGGTACGCCATGGCTCCTGGGACGGAGGCCAAGGCCAGGGAGGTGGCGAAGAAAGATGTGAGATGCATTCTGATAATGCGTTTTTACGAACAGCGAATGTGTAGGAGAAGAAACAGAAGAGGAACTCCAAGCAGCGAGTGAAAGTGACCCAGTAGGAAAGAAGAGAAAGGGAGAGGATGACCCGATGAAGAGGAGATCAAGTCCGAAGAGGAGATGGAAAACGGCGCCTTATATCATGTATTTAGAGTCTTGGCTAGTAGCCGTCTATCACGACCTGATCTTCGGGTTCAGGTTGCCCAGCTCCTAAAAGGCTCTCGGACGTTCAACTCACGCAAAAAGGCTCGCCATCGTAGCGTGCATGACTCCTACGGGACGAGCTTCTTGTGCCTGAGTCTAAGCCGACACCAGCAAATCTAGTCAGATCTTACGACATGAGCAGCATAGCCGTTCGAGTCCCGGGACGCTAGGTATACGGTACCAACTTTAACCCGTGGCGTATGCCTTCACCGTTGGACGAGGAAGGGGGCCAAGTCGAAATGGTAAGGGATGCGAGCCCGGACTTTGAACATCCCACACACAAAGGAGCAAGAGGCATAACAACTAGATTGTGTTAGGCTTAGCCCCGAATTCGGGAGGCACCTTATCAGCGTCAAGCCAGATGCGCATCATCAGGTATTGTTCGACGACCATTCGCCGAAGCGGTCTGACGGCGCAGAAGAGGGAGCCAGGAGCCTGGGGAGGAAGACCCATGCGCCCAGAGCTGCAATGCAGGCTAAGCCGGGTCTAACAATAGCTTCACGTACACAGGACAGCCGTGCATGGATGAATGTATGTGAACGTACGGTGCCCCGACGTGTCGTCCGTGGTCCCGCTTCCGCGCCCGGCCGTGTCACGGTGCGCATACTCGCCGGGGACAGGGGTAAGGGGGAGAGGCGACCTCTCGTATCGCGCACCGCTAGGCACATTAGCAGACGCCACGCCAAGGGCGACAGCGGGGCGTTGGATGATGAGCGTTTAAGCTTCTTGTGTTGGTGTCCGACGCCACAAGGGTCCAGTACCGAAGGGGTAATAAAGCGTCCGGGTGGCACTCGGACAGGTGAAGGTGGGCTTAGGTGAAAGAAGGTTGTTTGTTGTGGCCCCGTCAGACTGTTGACCTAGTAAGCTCAAGTAATCCTCGTCAGACAGTTAGACAGCCAGACAGATCCGAGTGGCCGTTGCCTGGGCTGCCGTCGGCGGTGCGTCCATCGCGACTCGCGCGGTGTCCCATTGGCCAAGATCGCCAGTCCGCTTGACTTCCTTTGCCCACACCGCTCGGTGTGTCTACTCGCCGTTCCTCGCCCGACGCTATTGAGCGCCGCAATTCGCTGCCAGATGGTTCGTGGTTTCCCCTCCTTACCATTACCAACCACTTGATTGGAGCAAGAAGCGGCAGGAAACGAGGATAGGCATCTGATGTTGATCTATGGACCGGCGTGCCTCACTGCGTGCTGTTCAGTGCTCGGATGAAAATGTCAGTCCCGTACATATACGAGCGCCTGCACAAGCCCATCGTTCTCTGCTTTGCGGCGTCTCTCTCTCTCTCGCGTGTCGCCATCCGCGGCGAGCACAGTGCAGCGAAAGGCGACGCCGGGTCTGTGTCTCTGCCCTGTGCTGTGTTGCTGTTTGGTGTAACCCCGTACCACGAGGGAATGTAACCATTCAGCTGAGTTTTTGTACCAATTTCCCTTTCGCTGCGAAGGAGCAGTCTTTGACATCGAACCAAGGCCTCCGACGCGAGCCTTGCGACGCAGGTACCGCTGATGGTCGACGATGCGGGCTCGACTAGCTTGCTAGAATAACCGTTCGTTCCTCGGCCGACCCAGTCTCGGGTGTGGGTTTCAAGGCGATCAAACTATAGAGCTTTGTTCGTCCCCGAAGGATTGATACGAGGATGGGGAGCACTCCAGCCGCAGCTTGGAGAGCGGGAGAGATCCAACCGGCATGCGAACACGGAGGTTTGTGTTGTTCGGATGGATGATTCGTCAATCAATCATCAGACGAAGAGCAAGAATAGCTGCGCAAAGTCAGCAGAAAGTCAGAGGCTCCAAAGCATGAGAAACATGTGTCCCAACTCGGTTGGCAAGGGCCTATTTTCAGCTGTGGCGCATGACGTCCAGCCGCACCATTACTTACCTGACTTCTCATTAGGTCATCACCCCGACGCACCGTTCTTTCTTCTTCCCGCTCACCATCTTTCACCCTCCCGTCAGTCGTCAGGTGTCGGAAGACCAAACGAGCCTGGCTGGACTCGGGGCCGGAGGCTGCACTGCATCGACCACGACATCCAACGTAAGAGCACTTGGCCGCCTATGCTATTGGCATGGCTACAGGGTTTCAGCGCGCATGTGGTGCCGCCAGACGGAAGATGGCCAGGCGGACAAGCCTACCCCTTCCAATACCAAGCACGCCATCTCTTCGTCTCATCCCAGATTTGAGTTCAACCCGTTCAAAACCGCAGTGACAGACGGTTGACACTTCGCCGTCGATGGCCAAGTTCATCTAGGACCGTCTGGAAGCTCCGGGGATACGAGCCAGTTTCCTTTTTCTTCGTGTTGCGCCCGCCGATGTAATTTCGAAATGCAGAGACTGAATCCCAGTGTCGATCTCGGGGAATCGCACCACCTTTTCTCGTCACCCAACCCATGGTGCTAGGCTGAATTCGGCGATGCAGGTGAGTTACAGGTGAAGGTCAGAGTCGGCTGCGACCCAGACAGACTGGACTCTATGGGCCTCTTGCAGATGCAGGAAATATTCGTATTCTCCCATTCAAAACTGTAATTGACACATAAAAAACCTTTTCTCGGTCTAGCCCGAGGACAAAAGGGGGGGGCGTTGAGCTGGCCGTCCCCCATGCGAATTTTTCATTACCTCCCAGAACCTTTTTGCTTTTTTGATGACACCCGAATATCTTACTCCTCGTCGTCCTCCTCTCCCGCGGCAGCACCCTTCTTGGCCTTTGCCGCCGCGACCCACTCCTGAGCCTTTGCCATCACCTTGTCCCGGCCCTTGGGGCTCAGCTTCTGCTCCCATTCGGCCCACCGCTTGAACCACTTCATCGCCTTCTTGGGCTTGAGACCCTTGGCCTTGGTGCCTCTTTCGAAGACGTCCCTGATCGCCGTGGTATCGGGCTCGGCAGCGGAAATCTCGAGGTCGGCCAGCTGGTTCCAGAGGTCGAATCGCTTTGGCCATGTGGCAAGGATCGTCTCGAAAGTCGTGCGGCCACGCTCGGCGTCGCCGTTGGGGGACTTGAACTCGAGAGCGCCGAAGCTGGCCATCAGCTGGGCAGTGTGCCGTTCCTCCAATGCCTGGGTGGCACGGGGCAGGAGTGCGCGCGCCCTGTCGGGCTCGTTCATCGTCACGTGTAAGAAGTGAGCATAGTTCTCCCAGACCTTGGGTGACTTTGACTTGAACTTGGCCACGAGTGACTGGAATACATCATCCGCTTGCTGTTTGAATGTGTCAGTGACGATCGCTTCGGTATACTTGGCTGGATTCCTTACCTTGAGCTTTCCGGATTGGATGTAAATGCTGGCCAGGCGCTCGTGAACTTCTTGTTCATCGTTGTATTGACAAGCGCGCTTGAAGACCTCTTCGGTGGACGCCTTGGTGCCGTAACTGACCTCCAAGTTGAGGTACGCAATCCAGACGTTCAGTTTCTCGGTCTGCTCGCGGATGTTGATCGTCTTGATGGCACGCTCAGCGATCTCACGAGCCTTGGCCAGCTCGCTGACCTTCATCTGCAGAGCCATGTACTGGATCCATAGTAGGGATGAGTCGGGCTCTCCCAAGAGAAGGCGCTCGTAGTCGGTAGCGGTTTGGGGCCCGTGGGCGTCGAGGTCGGCGGTGCGATCAACCTGGATGCCGCTCTTCTTCTTTTCCTTCTTCTCCGTCGCCTTTGACTTTCTTGGCTTGCCTATTGACTCGTTGTCCGAATCATCGAATGCGTCGCCTGTCCAGTCGTACTTGCCGGCGCCCAGGCCCTTACCAGCTGTTGCTTCGTCGTCCATCTCAACATCACTGTCTCCTTCGTCCTCCTCCTCCTCGTCATCCTCCTCTTCATCCGAGTCATCGAAGTTGTCTGTTCCGCTGATAGTCAGCTGAACACCGCCGTCACCCATCTCGACGTCAGAGCCCTCATCGCTGTCGAGTTCGGCACCACCGTCGACATCCTCCATGTCGCTGTCCTCGTCGAAATGGCTGGGCTTGAGGCTGAAGGTGATGCGTCTCTTCTCGTCATCGACCGAAAGAATCTTGGCCTTCACCACGTCACCCTCGCTGTAAAGCTTGCGGGCATCCTCTACAGGCTTCTCGGCCATCTCACTGCGATGGCACAGACCGCTGACGTTGAGGGAGTTGTCGACGACTATGAAAGCGCCGAACTCCTCGACCTTGCGGACCTTGCCGGTAACGATCTGGCCCTCCTTGATGTCTTTGTACGTCACTGGGGGGGTGTAGTCGTTCTCGACGACGGAGGCCTTGAGACTGAGCTCGACCTGGCTGATCGCGGTGTCCACGTTGATGACACGGCCCTTGACCAGTTGATCCACCTGGAAGTTGCCCTTCCAGTCCTTGATGTAGCGATCCGAGAGGTTACCAATCTTGACAAGAGCAGAGACGGTGCCTCCTAGTTGTACAAAGACGCCCTTGTCAGTGACGTTCTTCACAAAGCCTCTAATGATATCACCAGAGGAGATTTGCGATAGCTTGGTGATTTCGCGATCGGCAACAGGGGAAGTAGAGCTGAGGATTCGGGAAGGACGGGTGGAGAGTCTGAGTCTCTTGTTGCTCTTGTCCACCTCTACCACCGAAACTCGGACAATCTCGCCCTTGGTGTATTTGAGCGTGTTGGCCTCGTCGTAGTTGTCGCAGAGATCGACCAGGTGAACGGGGCCAGACACGGAGTCGCTGAGCTTGATCATGACTGAACGGTCATTGACCTTGGTGACTCTGCCAGGGAGGGCCACATTCTTCTTGAGCGAATCCCACGTTACCTCAGTAGAGCCTGTGGAAGATCGAGATGATAGATCCAGGTGGCCCTTTTCGGCGTCAACGGACAAGACGCGGACCTTGAGAGCCGATCCAACGGGGAAGTACTTCTCAAGGTTTCCAGCATGAGAAAGGTCGTCCGAAACGTCCATGATGCTGATTCTGCCACGGACAGTAGGTGACAGGTTAACCCACAAGCAATTCTTGCCGTGGTTGTTGACAAAAGCGACGTGAGAAGAGCCAACCTCGATCTTATCGTAGGAAAGAAGCTCGACCTCTTTGGCCTCGAGGTCGGTCTGCTTGGCTGTGAACTCGATGAGTGAATGTGTCGATCGGTGGGAGAATGGCAGGAAGCGGTAATTTTTGGAGTCGTGAATGCCGATGGCGCGGACGCGGATCATCTCGTTTGCCTTGAGCTTCTGTAGAGGGTTCTTGCGGTTCGTGATATCCTCCCACTTGTCGAAGAACTGCGAAACATCGATACGGCCTTGGATGTTGTCGGCAACCTTGACGTTCAACTGCGTGTTCTTGACAGAGATAACCTTGGCGTTGAGGATGGTGCCAAGGGCAACGTCGTTGATGGTTTTGATGCTATCATCGACAGAGTTTATGGCAGACTCAGCCGGGACGGGCTCGGGCTCGTCGGCGGATGCAGGAGCAACGATAATGCGGTTCTGCTCGGGGTTGGAAGACACAATCTTGACCTCGATGCTCTGGTGCTTTCGCATGCCAAACGCCTCTTTCTCTTGAGCGTCCTTGGGCAACTTGGTCTTGGGCAGGATAGCAGTGAGGCTACCTCCAAACTGGACGTAGACGGCGTGGGGGCCAATCTCACGGACGTAGGCTGGGGCAATAGTACCGGCTGTGGCGTTTTCGGCGCTCGACAGAAGCTTGCCGTTCTTGCTGGCCTCGACGAAGCTGGGCTTCTGAGTGAGGATAATGGCACGTCGGCGTTCGTTCTTGTCAAGCACCACGAGCTCGGACAAAGTGCTGCCGACGTTGATACGCTTCCAGGCAGCCTGAGTCTTGCTGGCAGACTTGTCGGACAGATGGCCAGTGCGAATAATGGCCTTGAGACCAATTTCCTCAAGGTCAACAAAGACTTCATCTTCCGTCTTCTGACTAACCTTGGCGGATACGATATCTCCGACTTTGAGCGCCTTGAGCGCAGCTTGCTTGTCCAGACCGAAGGCCGAGGGATCCTTGCAAGAAACGACCATTCTGCGCTCCTCAGGAATCACATCGAGCACGTGAACACTAACGACTTGACCAGTACGGAAATGATCTCTGGGATCCTTGATGTAGGCCTCGCTCATCTGGGACACGGGCAGAAAACCCTTCACGTCTCCGAAGAACTCGAGTTGTGCGCCGGCAGTTGTGAAACCCGTGATTGTTCCGGGAGTTTGCATACCAACCTCGGCCTCGTCATAGCTCTTGACAATCGGCGCATCAGAGTTGACCAGGGTCTTCTTGAGCGTCAGGCGGAGCTGGCGCTTACGCGGGCGTACCGAGAGGACTCTCGCCTTGACGGTGATACCCTCTCTGAATTTCTTCTCAGGGTGCTGGAGCTTGACATCGGCAAGATGGGACTCGTGGACGTAACCAGAGATGCCCTCAGCAAGCTTGACGATCAATCCACTGACACCGTTCTCGCCAACGATAACCTTCTCAATTTTGCCCGAAACGAGTTCTCCGACAGGGACGTCCTCGAGACGAATGAAGGGTTGGTCAAGAATGTGCTGCTCGAATGACAACAGGAACATGCCATCCAACGAACTGTAGCCAACGACTCTGCCGCGATGCGTAGAGCCGACCTTGTGGGGACCGCTGGATTCGTAGAGCGCATCCACCTTGCCGTCCTTGACACGGGAAATGTGAACGAAACCGGCGATACCGGGAACGCCAGTGTCGACGTAGAGACCGATTTCCGGCTCTACCTGACGCACTGTGCACTTTTCGACATATGAAGCAATTGGTAGCATGTCGAGAGGAGACTTGGCTCTGCTACCTTTGCCCGACGCCTTCGGCTGCATCGTGACAATATGCGGCAGCAGAGAGATGCCAAGCTTGGGCTCTCGTGCCGCGGGGAAGTTGCAGATGATTCTCGCCTTGACTCGGCTGCCCACGGTATACTTGGCCTCAAGGTCGACGCCGTCGGGGCCGACACCTGAGTGAATAAGATCGGCGGTGACGGGCAGATGGCCCAGGAGCTTGCCCTGCAGGCCTCTCGAAGTAACTTCGGTAAGCAGAATATCGGCTAGAGATCCAGGCAAGAAAGCGTTAATCGTAGGGGCAGTCGAGGCCACAAGTGAGGTGTTGCCCAACTTGAGGGGGTCGGTCGACAGCTGAACAACAATGCCAGTGACGCTCTTCACGACGCAGAGACAGACAGCGCCTGGCCGCAGGCTAGCCTCGTCCATGTTCGGGCCGACCTCCTTCTTGGCAAGGAAACCTTTCAGATCCCCTTCGATACCCAGATCCATCTCGTAACCGTGGTCTTGGACACTGGCAATTGAGGCCATGAGCGTGGTGTACGCGACGACATCATCACTGGCAATGCCGGTGTTGGTCTCGTTGGGACGAAGCGAAAGTTCGATGCGGCGCTTGGCCTTGCCCGGGCCTGAATCGTCTGCAGTCGACAAAACGTATGCGCGGACGTACTGGCCGATCTTGAACATGGACTTCAGGTCAATTCCCTCGTCGTCCTCTTCCTCTTCGTCGTTGCTCTCTTCGTCGTCGGCGTTCAGATCCTTCTCGAGTTTCGAGTTGATGATATCGGAGATCGAGGCGATTGATACATGTCCTGTAAGGTTGTTGGGCAGGGCAATCGTAAGCTGGACCGGGTCGATGTGGGTGATCTGGCCGAGGACCAGAGATCCCTTCACCAGTCGCTTTTCACTTCGTCAGTGGCGATTCCCTTGGAGAATGGCGGTAATCCTCTCACCTTGAAGTTGAGACCTTCAATCTTGACTGCGTCTTCATCTCTTGGAGGCTTCATGTCCTTGGTCTCCTTGGCCTTCCTCCTCTTTTCCTTCTTAGCTTTGCTCTTCACGTTGGGGTCGAACAGCTCCGCCTCCTCCTTGGCAGCGTCGGCTTTCGCCTCCATGGTGATCTGCTTCTGCTCGAGGGGCGTAAGAATGCTTCCGCCACCACGAGGGAACAGAGGCTCTTCATCTTTGAGTAGTGCTGAGACGGCAGGAGCCTTTGGCGCGGGAGCATCTGCAGTCGCCGCCTTCTTCTCCTTGGTGGGAGTGTCGCGCTTCGAGGGCCGGGACGCCTTCGAGGCCTTTGCCGATTTTGATGGAGGAGTACCCCCGGGGGCATCCTTTCGCTTGAGTGAGCTCATGATCGTTGTTGCGCCGATAAACTAGGTCGCAATTGCTTGCAACAGTCTCGGACTTTATGTTATGGAGAAGCAGATTCAGAAAAAAAAGACCCAGGGACCTTTTTGCGACTGCTCCACCGAAACATTTTTTTCCAAAGTTCGGGCGGGATGCAGGTCGATAAACGATAACGATAAGATACGACTCATCGCCAGCGGCAAGGTGGGGCCAGAGTCACACTGCCCATGCGGCTTAGCGCTTCACGCTCCACGGTCCTCTGCGCCCGCCCTATCTCATCAGCAGGGTGAGCCGAGCGGTGCATGGGGGCGACGCTCATTTGGAGGGGTTGGCCACCGGCGTGCACCCAGTACCAGGTTGCGCTTGCACCCAGATCCTAGGCCCTTTGGTGTGGACGCCACCATCCCCGGCAACCTATTCTTCCCCCGTCTCAATAACAACGACCACCTGCCGTCATTTCTTGCCAGCCTCCGAATGTCGGTTTCGCAAAACGAACATGCGGCGGATTGACTTTCGACCTGCTGGCCTGACTTTCGCCCACGACTGAGGATTCTATCTCCGCCATGTCTCCTCGAAAGCGCCAGCGCACCACTCCGTCCGAGCCGAGCTCATCGAGTCCGCCTGCGGCAATTGCCCCTGCGATAGCAACATCGGCTACGTCACAGGTCACGGCCGTCTCAGAACCCACGAACCGCCCAACGCGAGAAATGCCTTTGATGAGAGACAGAAGCGGCAGCGAGACCAAAAACTCTCCCCAAAACTCACAGAAACAGGTACTGCGACTCCCTTGGCGTCTGCGATGTGCCGAGGCGCGGGGTGCTAAACTAAGAGATGCAGGTTCGCAAGGCACGAAGTTGGTACGGCTCTTGGCCACGCGTCCCAAAGTCTTCCGCCTCGACCCAGCTTGCACGAGAAACGATATTCGGAGGCACACTCAAACCCTCAAGTACACCCGATTTTCGCCGATTCGACACGAAGAAGAGCACAGACTCTGCGAGTTTCGACGGCCCGGCCGACTCTTCAACGTCGTTACCGCAAATACCAGAGAACGGCGCTGCAGCGCCAGAAGAGAGTACGGCAACCGCGAAGAAAAACAGCGGTGCCACAACAGTGCAAGTGCCGGCTACGGTCACGTCGAAAGCGACAGAAGAAACAACAGCGAAAGCTGACGATACGTCCAAACCGACCGAGGAACAACAGACCCCGCAGCAACCGGTCGCGGCACCGGGCTGGTTTGGCTGGTTAGCACGGGCGCCAGTGACGGAGACGCAAACATTCACGCCGGTTGAAGAGCAGCCGAAAGAGGTGGAACCTGCGAAGGAACCAGACACCCAGGCCGAGGTCCAGGCTGTGCAAGTTACCGAACCACTAGCCCCTGAGACGCCAGTACAACAGGCCGCTCCGAACCCGCCGCCATCAACCA
>JAIMZG010002443.1:0-27472 GCA_020466075.1 Colletotrichum coccodes
CTTTCAACACCGAGGCAGGGGGTGGACTAAGAGTGCTTGCAGCCGTAGCGTTAGGTCGGAACAGCGGGGACGCAGGGGAGTGGGCGTGGCATCCTCAAGCGGGGGTCGACTCGGGCCGGGGGGACGAACACATTTCTGTGAATGGGTGATAGTGTTGGTTGGGAGTCAGACTCTGTTACACTATCATATGACTCATATTGCGTGAAGCAAGGGGGTGGATTGCATACACCCAAAGCTACCTTCACCAAAGCTTGGCGGCTTTTTGGCAAACTACCTTACGGCCGCCGTCACCTCCACAGGAGAGCTCTGGTTGCTGTAAACCAGGAACCCGGGGGGGAGGGGGCTTGTTCCGCGGGCGACGGACGGTCGAATGTGGTAGACGACTGACTGAGTCGTGGGCAGGGATGGTTCGCCGGCTTGGACATGGTGAATCGAGGTGCCTTGGGCATTCACGCTCGTTCACGCAAGATCTTTCCCGGGCAAACCGGCATCCTGGTCCGGTGGCTTCGTTTCAAGTGCTGGGAAGCAGTGGAGAAGGCAAGGCGAGTTGTTTTTTCGTTTTAGGATTGCATGGTGTGAAAAGCTTCGTCGGGACAGAATGGTGAAGACCCAGGATCACAACAGCAACTCCTGTAGATTTTATTGCAGCAGAGCGAGTGTGTAGAATGATAATTTTACAGTGGTGATCCGTTCTCCAACAAGAATCGCAATCTGTCCCCGTTTGTTCTGGCCTTTTTCCCGCTCTAATATGACCAGAAACGACCCTCAGTGGCTTCTATATGGGCCACTATCTGAGAGTATCCAAAGAAAGATGAGCAGACACATATCCCCGATTAACGCAGCCTTGAAGTCTCTGAGAAAGGGGGTGGGAGGGGGTCGCGATCTCCAAGGAAACGCAAATATAATGATACAAGGGTTTCTCGTGAGAAGTCAAAAAGGATTGAGCCAAAGAAAAACCAACCAAAAGTTATGATAGAAATAGTACAGACATTCCCCAAACGCCGAGACCAACCCTGTTCTTAGGGATTTCAAACGCCTAATGTTTATGGTATTTTGCGAGTTTTTTGCCAATCCAAAGCTAAGCCCGCCCCGGTCAGAATCTCGGTAAAAGAAAAGTTGGCAAACAAAATAGGATGAAGATTACGTGAGAACGTCAAGTCATTAAGTGTGAGTCGGGTATTTGTTCGTCCTTGGCTGAGGTGAGAAGCGACGATGAATGGAAAGTGAGTAGAGCAGAGACTAGAATGGACGACCGCCGCGAGGGGTTCGGGGAGAGTTTCTGTTGATGGTCAGCAAGAAGAACAGAGCGTGCCCACTCGCGTGTGACTTACACAGTCGATATGTCATCGACGTGATTGCAGAGCGCGACGAAGAGGTCGAAGAAGAGCTGAGTGCCGCCGTTGTACATCTCCAACTGCATTGTGCCGCTGCGCTTGAAGGTGCTCCGGCTGCGAATGATGAGGGCGAGATAGTGAGCCCGCAGCTTGGAGTCGCTGTCGGGGGTGTTGGCGTAGGCGTACCGGGCAGACGCCAGGATCGTGCTGCACTGAATTCCGGATTCTGTCGGGTCGTCATTAGCGGATGCGATGAAGAAAAACGGGGACGGAGACGACTTACGGAGACCCTGCTTCCTGAGGGACACCCGCTTGAGCTCCTCGAGCCCGTACTTCTCCGCGGCACAGTAGATGACCGTGTCCTTGAGCAGGTCGCCGTCGACGCCGTGATGGTACACTGTCGACTCGACGCCGCCGCGGCCGTCGTCGGCGTTGAGCGCCTCAATCTCCCATGAGTTTCGGCGCTTGTTGTGCACAAGGCGTGGGTAATAGTCGCCCTTGTAGAGGTACTCGAGCACGGAAGAGAAGATCTCGGGCTCCTCGTCTGGTAGGGCAACGCGCTTGGTCGCCGCAGCGGCGCCGCCGTCGGGCGAGTTGAAGCCGCGCAGTGCGTGCTGGAAGAAGGCAGAGGCGCAGAGGACGTCCTCATGGGCAGCAAAGAGGCGTTGTTCGGTGCCGACGACGAGGGTTACGATAGCGGAAGTGAGGTTGCTACGAGAAGTAGATGAGTTAGCAACTTCCACTTGAAAGGGATGAATGGATGGATCACGGGATGGAAAAGAAGGTACGTGGTGGAATATGGTAAGACTTACTTGCCCATCGCTGTGTCCTCGGTCGCTGTGCTCGACGTCGTGGCGGTCGTTGGTCGCCGGCTGTGGCGGGACTCATGGCGATGTTTCAAAACGCCACTGGATTTACTGAAGGAAGAGCTGGACTTGGATGCCTTGTGGCTTTTTGAGAAACTCTTGTTCACGGTTTGCGGGGGTTCGAAGCGTCGGCTGAACATTGTGGAGGTTGTTGGAATTGAAAGGAAGGATTGAGCAGGAAAAGAAAAGAAAAAGAAAAACCACAACTCGATCTGCCTTGTGGTCGGGATATATTCAAAGGATGGGGGGAAAAAGTATGAAAGTGGACAAATATCCTATCGATGGATGAATGATCGAGTCCTGTTAAGGAATCTTTTGACCTGCCTGAGTCGCCGTCCTGATATGCGTGAATACAGATAGGGAGAAGGGAATCAGGAAACCTCAGTTGGGATGGGGAGTCGGATTTATTATATACAGCCTGATTGCCTTGCACGGTCCCCCAAGAATCCGTCCCCATGCAGTGATTGCCTTGAGCCTGGCTGCTTTTGAACAAGATTGAGACTGTGCCTGGGGAACTCAGAAAAAAAGTGGTGAGAACGTCGGTTATTGGGCGCGCCGAGACACCCTCGAGACGCGACGGCCCACTCGACAACGACACACGACAAAAGAGCGATATCACGTGCAAGTTGGACAGGGGACTCCCTCCCTTCGTGTTAGGCGAGAAACTTGGTGTGTGGCTCTTTTGGCTGCCTCCGCTTACCTAGCGGCCACTGGCAGGCACTGGGTGCCGGGCGGAACCCGGTCCATGGCCAAACTTGACCAAGCCGTCCGCAGGGATAGAAAAACAGCCGAGTCAGAATTGGGTGTGCGACTGTAAGCGTCGGCGGGTGAAGTTGGTTTGGTTCCACGCTGCCATATTTAGGGGGTTGACGTTCCCTCGCTCCTGCCAGCAGGTATCTCTTCGGTGGCTCAGGGGCGCAATAGTACTTCTGGGCGGGAGCTCGCGGACAGCCGAGCCACAGCTTGGTGCTCTGACGATTCACAAAGCTGCCTGGGTATAAATGAGATCCCCGTCAAGGCGGCGTGGCCGCGTCCAAGCCCTGCCATCGCCATGCCGCAAGAAGAAATGTCAGGAGCAAACACTTTCACCGGCGCTGAACCCTAGCACACGAGGGGCGAAAACCTCTCAGAAAGCCGCTGGGGCAAATGAGTCGTTGTAAATGTCAAATTGATGGCAAGTTCTGTCTCATTGGAGACAAAATCGATTCATGAAGGACCAAGGCATCGCTCTGTTCAATCTTATGAAGTAGACTGTAGAGATGGTGCCTAGCACCGCACACAGCGTTGGACCGCGATGGATGGTACCATTGGCTAGGCTCGGTTCCAACAAAGAGCCAAGGCAATTTGAGTAGCCCCCTGACTATCACTTATCTCTGCAAACCTTGCATCAACATGCCGGGGAGCCGTTCCTAGCTCCTAGGGATCCTGGAGTCGGAAGCGAACTCGAACGCCGAAGCAGCTCCTCGGCAAAATCTCACCACTCTTTTCAATTCGCCAATCAGGATCACCTTCTTGCATGCCCGCGTGGTCAACGGTAGACACGGCATCGTAGGTATGCTGTTTAAAAACTTCACTTGATGTCATCCTTGCCATGAGATTTTAGCTGCGACTTGTTCGATAGCGTCGACGACAGCTCTGCGTCCCTCTAGCCTGATGACGGCATTGTTATGGAACGCGCCGCGCACCGTCTTCTTTTCGACCGTCAGCCCGACCTCCTCGCAGCGCCGGACCAACTTCGCGCCGTGTTCGGCCGGCACTAGTTCGTCCCTGCCTGCTTCCACGATCGTAATGCCAGGCTTCTCGCGCTCCTCCGACCCGGACCAGATCCTGGCTATCGCCGCGAGGTTCGTCCAGCTGTCCAGGTGGTTCCGGAGGAACGGCCAGAGATAACGGTACGGCACCCATTTCTGGGGGTACAGCGTCGCCAGCATGTCCTTGACGGACGTGAAGGGCGTTTCTAGGATTAGCAGCCGAAGCCGCAACGTGGAGGGGAATGACTCCCAGGCCGCGAGGTTCGTGGCCACCCCAGCGCCGATGCTCTGACCCCAGAGGATCACCTCCGGCAGTGGCTGGTGGCCGTGGGCGTCGTGCTCCCCGTGCATCCACCCAATCCAACGCAGAGCCGCCTGCGCGTCCAAATTGATACCCTTCTCGGAGGGGCGGCCCCTCGATGTCCAGTAGCCGCGGTAGCTCAGGCACACCATTGTGTATCGCGCGGGCCGCTTGCTCTGCTGCAGCTTCCGGAGGACCCATGATAGGTCGGGCAATCGTGGAGGGATAGACGAGGCGTTTCCTGTTTTCCCGAGCGTGAGCGAGTGTTCGTCGGGTCGGCTCAAAGCCATGTGCCTGCGAGGGCGGGGGAATGGGGCGGACCCTGGAAGTAGAGGATGTAGATCGACGGCACCGATATAGTGTCGTCGAGCGACGTGGTCTTCTTGTCACCAGTCGATGTCGCCGATGCCACGCAGAGGGCCAGATCCGTCCCATCGGCGGCCTGTACCCTTTTCTCTTCCCACCGCACACCCCAGCACTGCTTCGCGTAGTCCTCGATGCGCTCTCTGCGCGCGTTGGGCGGCAGGCCGGGCATATAAATGATCTTGTTCTGGAAGACGACCATTGCGATACATTTCTGCGTCCATAGGGCAACCAGTAGACCGGTGAAGACCAGCGGTGGCAGATACAGCGCCTCAGCTTGGAACTGCCTTTTGTGGGTGAGGCCGAGGTGCGGCGGTGGTCGCGGAGGCGTGGCTCGCCATGTTGCCGTGGCGGTAAGTGCTTGTAGACGGGGAGGACGGCGTAGGGGCTGCCCAATGGAGGATGCGCGGATAGCATGCATCACAATCGCTTGCGAGACATGAGGCGTGTGTCGGGCTTGAGGGTGGGTGGTGTTAGGTTAACGAAGGACCCTGCGATGCGGGCGAGGAACCGTCACGGGGGGTTTCCTGATTGCATGCACAAGACCGATATGGAGACTTCCAGTCGGGGCGGAGAAGATTTTCAAATCGGCTCTCTCGACTCTCGTCGACTAACGGGTCAAGACATGGCGCGATGTGTTCGAACGCGACTGGGCTCAATGTGGCCAGCATGCAGCCGGACCGATTCCGTCCAGAGAGGTTTGGAGGCAAGGTTCGGATTCGGCGTGGGCAGCAACGAAGTCGGACTTGAATCGACTAGGATTGCAGGATTCCAGCCCAATCGCTGGCAGTCTGCGTTCGTCGATTTCGTTTTTTTTGTCTTTTTTTGTCTTTTCTTTTTCTTTTTTTAACAATAGGCTGGGGGACGGCTTCTTAGTGCTGTCTCGTTGCCATCCAGCCCGAGGCAGAAGGAATACAGAGGTGTGTTGCTTCTGTGGACGGGAAAGGCAGAGACTGAGACAGGACCACTCTGCGACACCAGGGCTGAGCCTCTTTGATGTCGCTGAAGTCGGCCTGCAACAATGGGTTTTCAGCAGTATAATGACTCCAAGTAAAGAGCATGTGACGCCGCCCTGCCTTTAGACGCTTCCATTCACCCAAATGGAGGGAAATCTGCCACTCCCCTCATTCCACGGCGTGATTCTCGCTCCACGGGGAAGAGAGCTGAGTGATTGAGTGATCCATTGGGACGTCATACTCTAGCGTCAAACGGCCCTCCATGGGTTCTAGTACCAATCCGCCAATCCTGTCCCTCCAAACCTCATCTAGTTCCGCCAGTTCGGAAGGGACAGGACAGTCCAGCCATCCCGTCACTTCTCACCTTACCTCGTTGTAGGTTTGCAGGTCTGCCCCAGGGAACATGTGCCACATGTTCTCCTTCGCTCCCCGTGGGCAGACAGCGGGATGCCTAGTGCGAAGTGAGTGGGCATAATAAGTAAATAATCAGCCCCCCAAAGAATTCATATCCCCCCGTATCCCAGCATGTGCGACACGGGATCTTGATCATCTCGCAAAGCAACCCCTCCAACTCTTGCATTCCAAGTTCCCATTCCCCCCCTTCGACATCCCACTTTCTCGACCAACCCGCCGCCCCGCAATCCCGCTGAGAAACCACCACCACCACCAACCCGCGACCGCCTCTACTGTTTGCCTGCCTCCCACCCCGCCATTTGAAGTCCAATAATCCGGAGTACCCAACCCGTGAAACCGACCACGATCGCGCCCTCACACCCCTCACGACAAGAACGACGAAACAGCCCACCATGCCCAACCCCGTAGACCCCAAGACACCGACTGAATCGTCTCCGAGGCAATCGCCGCGCATCGAACTCCCCGAAGAACAGGCTCCCCACGGACGGACGGCCAGACCAGCCCAGGGCTGAGGAACAGCAAAGGATGGGACGGGAAGCTCAGGGTCCAGCGCACCGCCGTGCTCGCCAACCCCGAAGTACTCTCTGACCCTGAATCCGACGACGAGAACGTCATCCCCGGCGAGGAACTCCCCGCCGACGAAGGTAAGTCTAGGCGTCTTTTATCTCTGCGCAAAACTCTTTCCCGGCGGCCGCAAGACTAACAAACCACCTACTCTAGACCTCCTCGACGGCGAAGACCAAGAAACTGACGAGCTCATCGTATCCCACGCCAGAGTCTCCTCCATTTCCGCCCTCCGCCTCGACCGCTTCACAAAGGTCGTCCGCCTCTGCCTCCGCCAGAACTCGATCCAGTCCATCGATGGCCTCTCAGCCCTCGCCTCGACCCTCGAGGACCTCGACCTTTACGACAACCTCGTCTCCCATATCCGCGGCCTTGAAGACCTTGTCAACCTCACATCCCTCGACCTTAGTTTCAACAAGATCAAACACATCAAGCGCGTCAACCACCTGACCAAACTCAAGGAACTTTTCCTCGTCGCCAACAAGATCGGCACCATCGAGAACCTCGAGGGGCTCGACAACCTAACGAGTCTCGAGCTCGGTTCCAACCGCATCCGCGTCCTGCAGAACCTCGACTCCCTCAAGAACCTCGAAGAGCTCTGGGTCGCCAAGAACAAAATCACCGAGCTCACCGGCCTCGGCGGCCTCGCGAACTTACGCATCCTCAGTATCCAGTCCAACCGCATTCGCGACCTCGCCCCGCTCGCCGACGTCCCCAGCCTCGAGGAGCTCTACATCTCCCACAACGCACTCGCATCCCTTGCCGGCATCGAGCGCAACGAGAGGCTCCGCGTCGTCGACATCTCCAACAACGCCGTCGCGAGCATGAAGGGTCTCGGTCCCCTCAAGAACCTCGAGGAGCTCTGGGCGAGTTACAACCAGATCGCCGACTTCAACGAGGTCGAGAAGGAGCTGCGCGACAAGGAGCACCTCACGACGGTCTACTTCGAGGGCAACCCGCTGCAGCTCAGGGGCCCGGCGGTGTACCGCAACAAAGTCCGCCTGGCTCTGCCTCAGTTATCCCAGATCGACGCAAGTGAGTGCACCCCCAATTCCAAAATTAAAACGCCGTTTGCTGACGAACCGCACAGCTTACGTCAAGACATCATGAATTGAGACCCGGCATTCTGGATGACACTCGCGGGGCTGCATGGCGTTACACAGGCGTTTGTTTACAATATGGGGGGCGGAGCAGAAATCAGTGGACATATATGCGGAATTTTCAAGTACTCGAGATACCTCTCTACCACATTTGGCCGCGCTTGTTCAGAGAGCACGGGGTATGGTGAGAAGCATTGTTCAATAGGGCGGGCGGCTATTCTGACTTTCAACAAAAACACACACTGCATGCCTAGGTGAGCGGTATCAATAACCTGTCTTGGTCATAGGTTTTTTCTTCTTTTGGCTGTATTTTAGCGGCAGATCACAGTCTTGCAGAGGGAGGGGGTATCTAGATACAATTGACATGCGTCGTACGTTATTCGACACACATCGGATATTGCTCCCTTGCACACCGCCAGTTGCGGTTGCTGCTTACTGACAGGCCACTTTCACAGGCCACCTTCATAGGCGGCGCAAATGATGTAGCAGGTATAGAAAATGAGGCGAAATCGACAACATGTCGTGCGCGGCCCATTTAACCAAAGATCCAAAGCTTCTCGGTGGGGAAGTACTGACGGCGGTGTTAGGTTATTGCTTTCCCAGATGAATACAAAAGCGCTCGGTAAAACTTACGTTGGCGGGCTGGTTGAAGCGAGTTTTCTTGTCGAGGGCGCTGATCTTGTCAATGTCGGCCTGCTCGAGGTCGAAGTCGGTAACGGCCAAGTTCTGGGCAAGAACGTTCTTGCGGCTGGTCTTGGGGATGACGGCAAGCCCACGCTGGGTGGCCCAACGGAGGAGAACCTGAGAAGGCTCCTTGTTGTGCTTCTTGGCAATGGCGGTGATGGTGGGCTCCTCGAAGAGGGGGATGAAGTCGGTGGCGTGCTCCATGTTGAACTCCTTGAAGGAGGCAGGGCCGAAAGAGGAGTAAGCGGTGACGGCAATACCCTCGTTGGCGGCCAGCTTGACCAGGTCAGGCTGGACGAGGTAGGGGTGGTGCTCGATCTGGAGGGTGGCAGGGGGGATCTTGGCGTAGCGGAGGAGGTCGTAGAGGAGCTGGCCTTGGAAGTTGGAGACGCCGATGCTCTTGGAAAGGCCCTTCTCGACAAGGCTCTCCATGGCGGTCCAGGTCTCCTGGATGGAGGCCTTGGAGGGACGGATCTCGGACTTGCCGTCGTAGTGCCAGCCGGGAGGGTATCTGACGGAGGGGTCGACGTACTCGAGGGCGACGGGGAAGTGGATGAGGTAGAGGTCGAAGTAGTCGACGCCCCAGTCGGCGAGCTGCTTCTTGACGATGGGCACTACGCGGTCGCCGTCGTGGAAGGTGTTCCAGAGCTTGGAGACGATGAAGAGCTCCTCACGCTTGACGATGCCCTCCTTGATGGCGCGGGCAACACCCTCGCCACACTCGACTTCATTGCCGTAGTCTAGAGAGAAGACGCGACATTAGTACCAAGCTTTTTGAAGTCACAATCGGAATCTGGCATATGACGAGTGCGGAAGATGGCTTCATGTGAAATCGGGGAAGACGGGAGCATAACCCCGAGTGCAAGCGAGTGACAGGGGAGGTGGGGTGGAGGGGTGTGAAGCCGGGTGAATTGACAGGGGCGATTGCGGAGAGCTTTCCGGGTGAAATTACAGCGCATGGGGGAAAACCGGTGCTCTGCAAAAAAAAATCGCACCCATCATCCATGGTGGGGTTAAGGAGGGGTAGTTCAGGCTTCCAAAAGTCGTCGAGAGGAAGACCAAACGGGGACGGAATACCTACGGCGCCAATGGCAGCAGGCAACGCCATTTTCGGGAGAAATTCATGTTTCCAATTATTTCTTCGCGGTCGCACAGTCGCTGCTGCCATTGTCGCCGTGGTCGAGGGTTTGCCAGTGTTCTCCGCTCGCTCCCGCTTTGGTGACGCCTCGATTGTGTGTTCTGGTTGTGGGTTGTTTACTCACCACAGGCGCCGTCGAACAGACGGTAGCCGGCCTTGATGGCCTCGTAGACGGTGTCGGCGGCAATGGAGTTGTCGACCTTCCACAGGCCGAAGCCCACTTGGGGCATGTCGAAACTGCTGTTCAGCTTGATGTTGGGAACAGCCATGGTGAAGTCTGCCCGTGTTTCTCCTGTAGTAAAAGCAATAGATTGGAAGAGAAAACTGGGGGTATCAAAGGTCAAGGTAAGGCGTGTAAGAGGAAGGGAGAGAGAGGGGGGAGAGGAAAGGAAGAGGAGAGTGACGCTCAAGAGCAAGACGAGGGACGATATAAGTATTTATAACCTGCGTACGTCAGGTGTGCTATGATACGCGGTTGTCGGGCATCTTAGAATTACCTACCCGTCCAGATGGAAGGCAAGCGACCTGGATCGCAAACGAGGCACGCCCTCCTGACCGTTTCCTCACCCGGCGCGTTGATAACCCTCCACACCTTTCTTGGCCGGCTCTACAGATTCAGACAGCCCATGGTGCCGTCACCATACAGCTCTGGCGCAATATCTAGGGTATGAGAAGTTGGCGGCGGGGTGAAAGGGACCGATAGGGAAAAGTGACACAGATCGTCGAGTGCAAAGCCGACCAACCAGCCAGGGGTGGTCGCTGGAGTCTGGAGCATTAGCTCAGGAAGGCAGCTCAACGATGGACGTTATGGGGAACCCAATGGTCCATCGACATGACGACCGGGTAATATAGTACGGGCAAAAAGAGAGACGTGAAAGCGGCGGCCAGCTGTAAGGGGTGGGGGCGGGGGTGTGGCCGCTGCAGAACGCGACACGCCCATTTGTGCGTTTAAAATCAGGCTGGGGATTCGGGAGGGACCCAGGAGACGTCTGCCACTTGGGGTCAATTGGGGTTCAAGCCTCTCGTTGACTGCTGCGGCTGCTTGTCACGATCATGCTTGTGAAGGTTTCGCGGGGAGCCAAGACGTGGTGAAGTAACCCCAAACGTGCATGGTTGACATCAGGTAAGCAATGGCAGCTTTTTGCAGTCCTGTTGATGCGAATGGCCGCCATCCTTTTGGGTTGGCCTAGGGCGGCTTTCGTGCTCTGCCACTGGCTATCATCGTGCCGGGAAGGGGTCTTGTGAGTGTTGACCACTACTCAAAACGGAACTACAGGAGTCCAAGACTGCCTTGTGGGAGGGATGGCGTGGGGCATGGACACTTTGGCACAGGCCGTCGCTCTCTTACAGACAGGTGCCGTAGGGTACGTGGATACTTTCCCGGCGAAGCTGAACGAAGGAAGTTGCCTCGCTCTTTTCCTGCCCTCTGTCGACGGCGGATCCGCTTGCTCCTGGTCTGGCCTTCTCGGTCAGCGTCCCGTTGCCTTCAGGTCCCGCAAAAAGCAACGATGCCGTGGGGAATTGATTTCGCCGAAGACCCGCTTTACTCGCATTTAGCCTAAATGACATCTGGCGCGGCTAATTGGCTTCTTTTCTTCCATCACGAACGCTTCCCTGAGAGACTTCATCCGTTAAGACCAGCACAACAACACCTCTCTGCATGGTACGTACACTCTCGATATCCGAGCGATTGAAGCAGAAGTGCGTAATGTTTGAGCCACAAATGCGTTGGCGCCTCCCACTCTACCAATGCCGGGGCACGCACCAGATCTCTGGCTCGCTCCGCCTAGATATGGACGTCGGATAACACCACACCAGACGCGATCCGACTCTTCACGCGGAATGTCGCACATCCACTCACCTCGCCTCGATGTATTGCCGGCGCATTGGCCGGAACACTTCGTCCCCACGTGGGCGGGCGCGTGGGGTCACTACGGACTGAGCTCCCTTGCACTTCATCCGGGTGGAGCCAGCCAAACTACACTTTGCGCCGCTCCTCCCGTTGACTCTGGCCTAGTCCTCACCGTCACCAAGCGGCGACGGGGCGAACTCGGCGACGCTTTCAACGGCAGCCTCGTAGTATCCTATATTCTATTTCGAATCATGACTCGGTGATCCTTGTCCAGAGTCATTGCGGGCTTTGCAATCACAACAATTGCGAAGATAGATCCTTTGTGCGGCACCGCCTCAAATGGCTGCTCTCCTGGTCTTGTTCTCGCCCGGATCAAGGAAACATTCGCTAACAAGCCGAGTGTCCATACTCAAATCATAAGGCCTTGTTTGTCAACAAAAGATCGAAGACACAATCGGTCAACTGATTTCTAGCACTGCCGTGCCAAGTGACAATGTGACAATAGAGTTACTGTTTCGCGCTCACCAACTTTCAAAGGCGTCGCTTCTCGACGAGATGGTGTACTTTGTTCCCAATAGTCCTCTCGAAATAGACACTCTAGCTGCCTGAATTTCGTGTTGCATTTCAGTGCTCTTTATGTCTGGAAGATCAAGACCCGTCTGCGATGTGCACAAATACAGTTGTTTTCCGTTGGCATTGCCCTCGAATTCAAGTCTCCCTAAACAACCCAAAGTTCGACGCAACACAACGACGCTCAACTTCAGTGCAGCTCTAATCACATCATTATCAACGTTATAAACAGCGAGCAGGTTCGACAAGCTCCGGTGGAAGTGAACTTTATCAACATGTCGCAAGCCGCCTTCCAACAACAACAACAGCAGCACCGAAATGGCCCTCATCAGCCTGATTGCCCATGCCGAGGGCCAGGAGAAAGTACAGAAACGTATAGGTTACGACTGAGGAACGAGAGCACAGCAAGGATGGCTAGAGTAAGAGGATTGAAATACAACAAATACAAAGACAATGGCGAACTGACCGAAAGACGTTATGGACGCGTCGTGTACGACACGGAGCCTCCAGGATTGTCGCAGTCATATGCGCCGCAGGAGTTCAGCACGGCAGACATTGATGATGCCGTAGCAAAATATGGCGGAGGGGGGCGACAGGAGGACAAAGGCTATGGCGTCCTGCTGAAGAAGATATTGGGAGCAGGCCGATTCGGAATAGTCGCTCTTGTGGATTGCACGGACGATCAGGGGAATATCACCTCATGCGTGTTGAAGCTGGAGAGGCGCCGGCATCATGTCCACGGGACGCTTGCACGAGAAGAAAAGGCTCTGACGGTAAGTATCCTTGCGTTAACCCAAAACCCAACACAGTTTCTAACGGTCGCAGAAATTCAAGGGCGCGAAGCACATATTGCAAATCTTGGACCATACTCAGCTCGTCAAGTCGCAAAGAGCCGTTGACTACAACCTATACTCGGCAGGCCAGGTAGGTCACCAGCCAGGACCGAGACCCGATCTTGAAGAAGAGGACCGGAAGTGGGGCCTCGATAGATTCGCGCATCAGCCCATCCGTAACTTCGTCTTCGTCGAGCATGCGTCTCAAGGCGACTTGCACATGTGGCTTAGCAAAGCCAGTCGTAGTGGGACTCGCTGGCCTGTAAGAGCAATTTGGCTACTTTTCAAGAGTCGTAAGTCAACGAATGTGCCCTAGGCTGCCCTCTCGGGATGCAGTTTGCTGATTTGACCTTCATGCAGTTGTCCAGGGACTTGTTGGCATGGGATACCCCCCAAAAGACTATTACCAAGTCCATTACCCAGAATGGGACCCCAATGATCCCGTCGATGAGCAGCTTCCAGACGAATACCCCATGAGCGAGTACTACCCACCCGAGTGGACGACTCACTTTGACCTTGAGCCGAGCAATGGTAGGCCTACATGTAGGATAGTCTCAGTCTACGTCGCAGAAGGCTAATCAGTGCAATAGTATTAGCAAGCAACAACGCGGGGAATGAAAATATGCCCATCTTCAAGGTATGATTCTCGCCTCCTCCACCCGAATAGCTCAGTCATGCTAATGCGCCTAGATCGCCGATTTCGGGTCCGCTCAGTTCTTCAACGAGGTTATGACTAACCCGGCCTACTTCACGTAAGTCTTTCTTCAGCCTTCAATATCTTATTGGCAAGCTGACCAATGTTCGTCCTCATAGCAAAGAGCTCTTCTGGAAGTGTCGCTTCAGCGGAAAGGGCGATTACTTCACTCCTGTGGGTAAACCCAGGGACGGAGTCCCTCGGTCAAAGATGCAACGGCTGATTTCTTTGCAGGAACAATTTACGAAACAATGGGACTATTTGGATTTTCAAACCCACCTGGCCGATGACAATGCCCCCAACCCTTTCCTGGCTACGGATGGAACCAGGCCTCCGGTTGCAGGCAACTACGGAATGCACTCCAACATCTTTCAGGTCGGTGTGATCGTGAGTACCTTGCCCTGCCCCGTCTATCCATCCAGAACTGACCAGAAATATAGATATGGTGCGCCATCACTCTTTGCGCTTTCAAGCCGCTCACGGCTACGATGTACAAATTCCCCCACGACCGGGAAATTGTCACTTGGGGAGGCGCCCTCCAAAACGCGCGATTCGACGGCATTGACGATGAGCTCAGAGCCGTCGTACAGCGCTGCATGGCAGAAGATCCCCTTCATCGCCCTTCCCTCGGCGAGCTTATGCGCATCATCGAAGACCGGCTTGGTGCCAATGATCTTGAGCCTGAAGAGGCCGTGGCCTACTGGGCAAAAGATTTCTTCTCCTCGCCTCGGACTCCTGGAGACGACGGACAGAAGAGGAAGTTTTCTGGTAGTGGCGACGAGGATGACGAAGCCCAGCGGTACGCGCCCCGGCAGAAGACCGAGGCAGAGCCTATGATTCACAGTGCGTTCCAAGAACCCAAACATACAACCAACGTGCACGGCCATCCCGTCAATTTCCAACACGGTGGGTTACCCTTGCGATCCGCGTCGGGATATCCGGGTGCTAGCCGGGGCTCGGCTACTACGAACGGACCCCCCGGATTCGACCCCCGACTTTTCCAGACACCTTGTGCGCCGCAGCAGCGGCAAGGGATTCCGGCCTTCGGCGCACAACCGACCAGCTATGGTTTTGGGGGTCAACCCCAGATGCAGCAAAACCAAAGTGCGGCGACGTTCCAGCCGGGCGGATACTTTAACGTCCACGCTCAATTCGGTGAGAGTCCCTTCCAGCCGCCGCAATACCAGCCGGCTCAGCACATACAGCCCATTGGTCATTATCCCCAGCGAACCGAGCAGCGGCAACATTATCAGCAGCAGCCGGAACAAATGCCTCGAGGCCAGGCGCAGCCCGAGGATAGGCCTTGGTGGGATTGGTAGCCAGACACGGCGGCGGTGATGGCCGTGGCTCCGGTCAAGGGCCGTCGAGGGTGCTTGTACGATGTATAGATTTTGACGAGGAGCGACGCCGACTGGTCCCGCTCTCGACTCACGACGTTACGGCATTGAGTTGGAGATTTGTGATGATTGTTCGAGTTCCAAAAGGAAATTGATGTTCATGATGGGCTGTAGTATATGGACTGGGCGGTGCTCCCGGGGTTTCTTCCTATTATGATTTCAAGCTTGTTAACGATAGACGATGATGGATGGCTACGTGGCCATATAATGTTGCTACTGTTTTGTGTGCTTGGTGGAATCATCGGAAGACTGATCTGTACTCTGTGTTCGATTTACCCCTCGACGCCGTCCACTTTCGGGTGTGGATTACGTTCGGAATACGCCAAGAGAGATAAAGCACGGGCACGAACAAGGGGATTTCTGCGTTTGGCCGAGGGGGCGTTCTTGAAGCATGATGCTCGCCGCGCGACACCATGCCGTGATAGATCCGCCCCGCCCCGCCCCGCCCTGCAGCTTTGACAGTCCACGAAACAGTTGTGCCGGGGACATGGCGCGGACGGCTCGAACTGCTCTGTCTGGTTCCGGCGGCGTACTCCGTACCGGGGCCGTGGTTTTGTGGGAGCCCCAAGCGAGCGGGGGTCGACGAGGCGCACACACGCAACGGCCGGACCGAGTGACTACGTACAGCGCGAAGATGGATGCCTGAGCCGGCCGGCCTTTGACGGGCTCAGACTGCCGGCGCGGAACCAGGAACGACTCCACCCACTAGAAGGGCGGCCAGAGCCAAGGCCGTCCCGCGGGGGGGGGGAGATTCGATTCCCGAGAAGCAGCGTGGCAAGCGACGCGCTGTGAGGTAGGCACTGGCCGAAGCATGCCCGAGGGCGGGAAACACATCGGCCGGGCCTCGAACGCGCTGCCTTCCAGGCTCTCGGCTTCCGACGTCAACTGTCTTGGCCGTGTCCCATCCGGTGCTCCCTCCATTCGTAGTACACCGAAGAAGACGAAGTGCGCTTTTGGGCGGGGCTGACCCTGCCCTCGCCATGGGCGGGCTGTACGCTTTCTCGACTGCTTGGGGAGAGTCTGCGGGACGATAGCGTCCAAGGAAGATGGCATGGCGACAGTTGTACCGGCCGGGTGCTGCGTGCCGTCCGAGGGAAAAGCGCGATGTATATCGGCTGGATTGGTCTCGGCAAGATAAAGCTGGGCGCTACATAAGAACCATTTTTCTGTGTTGCATCCTGACCACAAAAAACATATTGAGCGGAAAATACAACTCAAGATAGTCAGTCGCCTGCCCCTCCCTCCCCCCCTTTCCCCCGCCCCCGGGTCACTCACGTTCATCGCCCTTTTTTGCATCCCGCTTCACTTCCGCTCTTCCGAGGTATCCAGAACACTTCAACTGGCTAGGAACGCAAACACGGGGCGGTTCAAGCTCATACAAATGCAGGGTATCTTTTTGGAGGTCTAATACGATGCAGGTGCTGTTCCCATATGCCTTGTAATCTCCGACCGCCCGAAACTCCGCCAATACTGCACATACATAAGATGTCCGAACCCAACGCCGAGTATGAACGTAGACTAACATTATCGGTGCCACTCTGCGGCTCACGCCTGCCACCCTCTCCTCCGCTTCTCCTGCACAACGAGGTCAAAGTTGGCGTACCGACACCTACACTGGCCATTCCCAGCCGCCACCTTGACCACATTCCCCTCGTAGTCCTTACACTCCGGCCCACCACTCTTGGTTTGCACAACCTCCACCTGACCCGGCCACTGCGCCCACTTGGCACTGCCGTCAGCGTTCCCCGTCGTCGCTGTTGTGTTTGCACCCCATGGCTGTACGGCCAGCGGGGTCGTGATATTCAGTCGCGTCCAAACCGTCGCCCTGAACGCCGTATCGGGAAACGTACACGTCGCGGCGCGGCCATCCTCCGTGATCGCCTCGGATGGCACCGTGGTCTTGGGCAGGGAGAAGTTGAAGACGAGGCGCTCGTTGTACGAATTGCCATCGAGTAGTACCATCGTCTCGTTGGCGAACTGGGGGGCAAAGGGGTTCGAAGACGAGGAGATTTGGTAGGTGTACGAATTCCGCGAGGTAATCGTCCAGAAGAAGGTCGCGAGCGAGGCGCTGGAGGACTGCGAGTACGTCTGGTAGGGGAAGCAGCGCCACGTCGAGGGGTCCGAGGTGCAGCCCGTGTTGGATTCCAGGAGAGCTGTGGAGAAGGCAAAAGAGCCCAAAGGGAAGAGGCTGGTGTGGTTTGAGGCTTCAGCGGGTGCTTTAGGGTTTCTGATGCGATGTTAGTCGTGTAAGTTTGTCAAGGCAAGAGGGTGAGACGTACGCCTTGCGTGTTCCAATAGTAAGGCCAACGGATAAGCCTACAATGAGGCCGACAGCAATCATAAGTATGACTACAAGGCGATACCGCCTCCCTCGGCGTGCAACCCACGTCGAACCCCTTCTCTTCTCCTCTTTCGATGTCGGTCCCACAGGCGTAGTGATGGGCAGAAGCTGGGCCTGCTCCTTGTACGAGTTCCTGGGACTAGAGGTGTCCGAGTTCGGGTTGCTGCCGGCGCTGAGGAGACTACGTGTGCTGAATGTGCTCAGGGCGCTGTCTCGAGACGAGCTACGGGAGTAGGCGGGAGGAGGGTAGGACGGATGAGGGTAGACGGGTCGCGGAACCGGCGAGCGGCTATAGGTTTTCGGTTTTGTGCTTCGGCATGGCGGCGGCGGCGGAAGAGGTACGACCGATGGATACATTGTGGGCTGGATAGAGTCATCTTCTGCGATGACGGGCATGCGGCCGACCGTCATCAGTCCGCTACGGCCAGAGGCCGATGACAAGAGGGACTTGGGCATCGTGGGCTGGGTCCGAGACTAAAAACGACGGTGTAGCGCGAACAGGGCGGAAGTCTATGGGTTGACTCTATACACAATACCGCCCACAGCTGGTCGAGTAGTAGGTATCGGAGAAGGTATTAGAACTTGGTCACTTCTTCTGCCTTGGCCGCCTGCTGCAACTGATTGTGAAAGCCGTCGAGATAATGGTGTTTAGAAGGAGCGTATACCATTCGCGTTGCAGTAACAGGAAAACCAAGAACACACGGTATTCTGTCTACCAAACCCGATTGGACGCTAAGAAGGGTGCGGCGGACTTTACCGAGTTCCTGACTTCGCAAGGTTGTCGAGGTCTAGAGCGGGCTCGAACAGACACCAGGCGTCTGGCATGATATAAGCCTCGAAGAAGCCCGGATGGAAGGGCGCCGAGAACACTGCGCCGCGGCGTTCGTTGTTTGTTTTCCTCGGAGCTGACGACCGAGGTGACGTTGAGGGACAAAGGATGCCAGGTGGTTTACGGGGTGATAGTTGACGACTTTCGACCGGTTCATAAGACAAAGGACAAGTGGGGAAGGGAATAGGAAGAGGGCAAAGGATTACTGCGTTTGAGATTTCATGCCCCGAAGAAGCTTGCTCTAGCAAGACTTGGGTAGTGAGCTTTCGCCGCAGTAAAAGCCACTTTGGCTGCGGACGATGAACGACATCGTTTAGGCTTCTCAGAGAGTGTGGTCCTGCCATGCCGTCAAATGGCTTGTCTGGAGGCCGAGTGTTGGACACGTGGGATCGGACGCACGATGCGTGGCTATGCCATGTGCTGTCTCTTCAGCCGAGTCCTGGCACTCGCCAGACAGCCAGCCTGAAGCACTTGTACACCAGCTATGCACAAGAATGATATTCCAGGATCGACGACGGAAAGAGCTTCATTCCGAGCAGGGGGGTGCGGGCGCGATTTTCCAGGATATCCCGAAATGGAAGATATTGGAGGTTGTCGGTAGCGGAAGCCGCACAGGAAAGTTCAAATTGCCATCGACAGTCCGGCGCTAGATTGAAGTGGGCGAAAGGGGACAGGCAGGTGCAGACCGGCATATGCAAGCTCCGCAGTAAAACGATGGCGAAGCAGTCTGGCAACACAAAACGAAGGAAAGAGAAAAAAGTGTAGACGCCGGGGAGTTCGACTTGCAGCGGCCCAGCAAATAGTCTAGACGATAGCGTCAGTCCGGCCAGGCCATCATTGGCCAAAGGGTCCATTGTAGGATAGTGCTAACCCCTTCGAGATGTGAGCGACAAGGAAGTTCTCAGGAACCGCTTGGTGGCGTGAAGCCTCCTTCGCCTAATGGGGGGGCAGTCGATTCAAAACCCGCGTTTTCCAGCGACTCGGGAATCATCAGCGCGTAACCGACAGAGACGAAGCCCGAGTCGCGCCGCTTTGGAGGCCCGGCCTGCATAGGCTTGGACCCAGACATAGTGCAAAAGGGTTGATCCGGTGACAGCGGGACATCTATCGCAAATCCGAGCGGCGGGGGCATAAGATGTCGCGAGGGAGCCGACGGATAGGCTCGAAGATCACGAGGCCGAAGTGGCGACTCGCGCAGCATGTAGTTGTGCAAATTGTATCGTGACGAGAGGAGTCTCGAGGTGGTGCATGCGGTAAATTGTATTTGGTGATCAAGCCACTGACATTGCGGAATTCTATAAACATATTGCTGACACGCGATGGCTCCATCTTTCGCTGAATAAGGTGTAAAGCTTCCCCCTTCCCAAATGGCCAAGTGTGTATGGTAGTCGTACAGAGGCAAGAGTCGTTGGGCCACCCACTTAAGCATCGCCCTGCACCTCTTGCAGCGATGCCGTCTCCTTGCCCTTGCTCTTCGATGAGTCGGTCTCGCTCTCGGCATATGACGGAGGGTCCAAGTCGTCGCCGCCGGCCACCCACACGCGCGAGAGCTCTTCCTCGATTTCTTGGCGCCTTGCCTTCCAGGTCTCCACCTGCTCAAGGCGTTCACGGAGATCTTGGAGCTCCTTCTCGACTTGCATCTTCTCCCGCTCCGTTCCGATTCTCTCGAATTCCCACTCGTCACCTCTCTCTCCTCCTCCGAGAATGAGGTTGTAGGTGTGGTACTTCTTGAGCGAGGCACGTGTCGAGATGGTGATAAGCGCTGCCCATTGTTAGCAATTTCGCAATGCCCAGAGTGAGGGTCGAACTGACTAATGCCCTTCTCCTTGCACACTTCGTAGAGCAGGCCCTCGACATCTTGGGATACGGCGCTGGTGCCCTCGTCAAGGATGGCGAACTGTGGCTCGTGGTACAGCACACGAGCAAAGCCCATACGCTGCTTCTCACCACCACTGAGAACGTCCTTCCACTCCTTGCGGGTATCCCAGCCGCCTTCACGGTCGGGGAGGTAGCCGAGTCGGGCATCTTCCAGGATGCGCTTCAGGTCGTCTTCAGACTTCCGTTTCTCGCGCATGTCATGGTGGCCGTCGGGGTAGATGACCTGGTCACGTAGTGTACCGATGCTGAGGTATGGTCTCTGCGGCAGGAACATGATGCCGTCTTGGCCAATATCCTTGGGCCGACTGACGAGACCTCGGTATACTGGCCACAAGCCTGCAAGAATGCGGGCGATTGCCGTCTTACCAACACCATTGGGTCCGGAGATCTGAAAATGTTAGCTTGTGCAAAGGCTGATCCACGAGCCAGGGTAGCTTACGAGAAGGTGCTCTCCTCTCCTAACAACCATGGAGAGCGACTCCATCAGCTCCTCGCCGCCAGTAGGCCACAGTGCCGGTGCAACGACAGGTACATTCTCGAACCGGACGCCATCGAATCCCTTTTGGATCGTTCCCTGGACGTCTGACAGCGAGTACAGCTCGTTTTGCTGTCCACGAAGGAAGTACGCGTCGGCATGAACTCGGTGGAGTGTCGAAATCAACGTGTAGACACGGCTAGTGTAGCCGGCAAGCTCGGAGAGATCTTTGATGGAGTACATCATCCTACCGCCAGCGTCTGCCAGTGAAAGCATGAGGCGCTTGTTGGTGATGAACTCCTTCATACGACCACGCTCCCTGCTGCCCTTGACAGCAGTCTCGGACAGCTCAGCAGCGCCGCCTAGGCCGCCCCATGCAGGGAGGAATGTTGGCAGCGACGACAGGAGGTAGCCGTACGCACTCCAGCTGTACTTGAGGATGAAGTCCTCGAGCATGTTGTAACGGATTTTGAGCATGTAGATGCCCTCCATCCAGTTCTTGAGAGACTTGAATTCCTTATTGAGGAATTGCTTCTCCATATCGGCACCACCATAAAAGGCGATCTCTTCGGCATTGGCGATTAGACGCGCATGCAGACTCCTAAAGTCACCCTCCTTGCGACCCTCGACCGCCTTAAGCTTTCCAAATGGAGGCGAAAGCCGCCGCAGGATGCTTGCTGTTAAGAAATAGTTGCTAAGCAGACCAGTGAGGGCCAGCGGGCCGAGGGAACGGAAGAGCTGGTAGTTGAACACGCAAAGATCGACGAACGGCTTGCCAAGCGACGAGTACAGGTTCGCGGCGGCGGCGCAAAACAGCGTCAAATCTTGTGTGATGAACTGATCTGCGCCCTGGCCTACGCCTCCGTCCAAGTTGGACAATTTGTAGTAGTTTAGGTTATTGTTCAGGTATAGGTCGTGGATGTACCGGGTAAGTCGGGTCCTGAAGGCGATGGAAACTTTGGACTCTAGGAACTTGATCATCGCATTGGTATACGACGCAAAGCCACCAAGACCACACCACTATGGCTCCGGTTAGAAAATATCGGGTGTTTGGAAACGTTTTGCAGCCACTCACCTTCACTAGTCCCCAGAGAAAAGCCTTGCCTTGTCCAGCGACAAGATCGCGCACAATCTCACCATCGAGTCGGGCGACGACGAGGGACAGATACGTGCGGAGCATCAGGAACACGCTGTGGCTCAAGAGCAGGCCGGCCTCCTTACTCGACCATCTCGGAATCATGATGCTCATCAGGCTCAGGAACTGGTGCAGGAAAGCCAGATTCAACCCGGGCTTCGTCTGCGCCGAGGGGACGGTGCCATCACCGAGCCCCGACACACGCGGCGGGTTGAGGAAAAGCCGACGATGCGCCTCGAAAGTCAGTGGCTTCGTCGTCTGAATTACAACCTTTGAGGTGCCGTCCTTGTAAGGGACATATATCGTGCGGGAGCCATCCTTGTTGTGCAGCCACGAGTTCGTGCGGACGAGCTTGCGGCCCTGTTCTTTCTCCTCTCGCCTTTGTCTCCACCACCGTCTACCTCCAGCAGCGCTGAGTACGATGGATGCAGCGAGTGCGAGAGTTCCGAGCAGGCGGGTTGTGCGTGATGTGTTTCGGAGTCGATTGCGGATGAGGTTTGAGTATTTCTCGAAGAAGGCGGCGATGGCCTCTTCTGCGGCCGACTGGCGGAGGGTTGATTGTTCGGCCATTGCAACGACGGCCGGCGGCGATAATGGTGGTTGCGATACGTGGTTATGATGGGATCGAGTCGCGCGGCTCGCCGCGGGTAGGATGTTGCTACGAATGCGCAGCCATCACCCGATGGGAACTCAACGTTGCGGTATGTGCGACTCTGTTGCCAACCGATAGAGGAGCGCAAAGTGCGATGCAATTGATGTTCTGTTTCCTCGATGCTGACGAACGCTCCCAGCCTTGTGTAAACTTCGGAAGGTCCAGCTAAGCACGTGGTCGCATTGGCAGACTGAGTCGTTTGTTGTTGGAGAAAGGAACAGTTTGGGGGACTCTGGCTCGTGATCGCATTACGACATGTGAATGCCGGTGGTCAGTGGAGTTCCGAGGCACTGCGAGCACCCGAACCGGTGGATAACTTGGGGAAAGCTGGGCGGACAGGTTGCTCTGGGCTCCCCGCTGAAAGGGCCCAAGGGGGTCCCAGCCGCTGAGAGCCGAAAACTCGTGGGCTTGTGAGTGACCATTTCCGGTGGGGATGACGCCGACTCCGGTAGGATCTTGGGCACCTGAGCGAATGATATGCTAGAAGACGACCCCAAGATGTGGGGGAATGTGGAGCCGCTGCGCGGTGGGCGTGGTTGGTCACATGATGGCATCTTTGACCCGAACTTGAGGGGTCCGGGGTAGTCGATAACTTCCGGCATTCAATGGCCTCTCTTCGATGCTGATGATCCGTGCCCAGTGATTCTTTGGCCCAGCCGTTAACGCCTACCACTCATATTCTAAACAGTGGCGTGTGGCCATGACTGAGAACCGAGAAACGCATCGGCAAACAAGCAACTCACTAAGAGATAACGGCCGTCGATTCCTCATAGCTACCAGATGGCTTCCATGAAATGATCTTACATGAGACTTCAAAAACTCAAGGAAGTAGTGAAAGCAATCTCATATTAGTGGTGTTCCCTGATAAATGAAGACTCATGACTGGCAAGCCTGTTTTCCTAAATGTAACTCGCTGGAAGTCAAAGCCAGAGACTTTAAAATATCATCATTGGTTTCTTTCTTAGGATACTCTTATAAGATGTTGCTCGTCCAAACCAAGTGCGCGGGCTCAAGTGTCAAATCCCAATGTGAGCTACTGGTATTGATACATCCGAATACCCACGTTCAGTTAAATTGCAAGAAACAGCGCGTGTGAATGAGATTCAAACATTTGTTGATTTGTGGTATAGCAGATGCGTTTTTAACCTTTACGTCTGAGTCAGTGTGTTTGGCCTTCTTTTCTCAGAAGATAAAGCACGGGCATTCGAGATGTTTGAAGCCATTCTCTGTACGGCCAGTCATTACCTGGATGCAAGAGATACCACCTTCTCTCAACATCTGAGATGACACCGCAGGCGGTCAAAAACAATTGAAGCCGCATGCAACATAGCCTTATCCTGAGATGCGGCTCTGACCCAAGTGGGAAGGGAGGATTCCTCGCGGCTGCAGCCACAGCCGAGTAGGTCAAGTCGGCTTTCCTGAAAAACCAACGACCAAAGGCTCCTTTTATCACCTTCAGACCCGTTGTGTGTCCAAAGGACCCAAAAACCAAAGGTCAGTACCAGCCTCGCAACACGAAGACTGATGCTGCGGGCACCTGGCCGTATAAGACACTCCTGTATTAATACGTAGACATAATTCAAGACACCCTTCCCTGGCGAAAGAGCAAGCTCGACAGCACGCCAATTCTAGAAAACTGAGCAGAACTATGGAAATCGGCGACGCCGCTCGTAAGGAGCAGGCGAAAACGTCGGAGGACTCCAACTGGCGACTGAAGCATGCCGAGCTCGCTATGGGAATCCAAGAACGATACGATGCCGGCCACCCTCTCTTCACCAAAACGCAACTGACCAGCCTTGCGGGGCAGATAGCCAATAAGGCCCCAATTGTCGAGATCATGGGTATGGACGGCAGGATGACCCGAGAGCCTGCTTCATGGGAGCTTTTTGAGAACTAGTGAGTGAAGAACGTTCCAGCTCATAACGTGAGGGCTAATGAGCGGGGTGATAGCCAACCCATCATTGACTACAAGTCTATCCAGAGACTCGTCACCCAGCCAGCACCAGATTCGCCGGGCGAGCCTTCAAGGCCTGCTTGCTCCATTGACATAGCGTACACGTCAACTGTTACTTCTCAATCCCAAATCGCCACCGCCTTGGGGAAAATGTGTGCGAAGTTCGAGGAACACGAGAAGGCGTGGGAGACGAGTGCGCAATGCCAGAAGCTTAAGGGGACCCTGTCTTCTGCTCCGATCCCCCAAGAGGTAGATAAGATCATCTGCTTCGGCCTGGGGGACCCGGTCAACGACTACGCTGGTGACAACGAGGAGTTTCGATTGTCTTACGAACGTTCCGAAGCCCGAAGTTACGTCCAGCACGCGGCCGCCCTGACCATGGCGCGGGTCCTGGAGGCGCGTACCGGTCGGGTGATTCGATGCTATTCGCAGGACCCAGCTTACACACAGGCTACCATCGAGTTTCTCAAGAGTCGCGGCATTATGGTGCTGTATGATCCACAGGCGTTTGTAAACGTCGATGACTCAACGCTGGTCTTCACCGTCAGTCCGAACGTGCCCGTCAAGCAGATCGTAACGGAGCTAGCTAGACCGGCCGTGATCATCTGGAACGCAACAAAATCTGCTGAACACGACAGGAAGGACTGGGAACTGATAAAGTATTCAGAGGGCCGAGAAGTATGGTTGAGGTATGTTTCATGTTGCCAAACAAAAAAACGCGTAGCAAAAACCTGACAGAAGCACTTGCAGCCCGTATGGTACCGACCCTGATTCAGCACGCACGCGCAAGATGGAGGAGGAAGAGTACACATCGTGCCCCTTCCCCGAGGACCCGGAAAACTTCGGCGCAATCGAGATTCATGTCAGAAAAGCACCGGATGACATGAAGGTTTACGTGCAGCGTTCCTGAGGCGGGAGAACTGGACGGAGCTTGATTTACCATTATCCATCTCTTTAAGTGGCTCTAGAGAGACAACAGTTTCGTATTGACCTTTAGTGTATGTTTCAATCGAAGTAAAATATACCAGGGACTTTGGGAGAGGCAGAAGGCGTTGTATAGAGTGGGTTAGAGAGGCGGTTCAAACCGGAGTGGTCCGGTGTTATCATGGCATTCTTGTACGGCTTGGCGTTTTTAGAGTAACGGATGGCATGTTTAGAGGGAAAAGAACGTTGGAAATATTGGACGCTAGAAGAAGAGCCCAGACTTCCACTCCAGACTCATGTTCCCCTTGGTTCGTACGGCGACTGCGGGGATGACGGGATATTTCCAGTAGTCGACGGCCGGGCCCGACACTTGCGGGGGATCTCGGCGACGATCGTCGGTTGGCTCGAGGGCGCCAGTAAGAGCAAAAGGTTTGTAATATATATATATTCTAGAGTGTCCACTTCGCAAGGCATGATGAAGATTGTGGACGCAGGTGGGACAAGAGCATGTAGTTTGCAGCTCCTCGCAACGGCTTCTGGGAGGCAGTGATTAATGGCCATTTCCAGAGCGGTGATCCGAGAGGCTGAGGAACGTTTGTCAAGAAAAGGAAAAAAATAAAAATAAGCTGTTTCGGATGCACATTTCTCGGAGCAACAACGCCCTCGTACAGACACATCGATTCCGTGCTTCATTCAAGCCGGGAAAAGGAAACTGGAAAGCGAGAGACTGGGCTTATCCCCCCCAGAAAGCATCTGCACGCGCGCACGGCACTGGCATGGCAACCTCACAACACGATGTTCAAGAAATTCCGCCACACGAGCGTCTTCTCTTTATGATTGGGTTTCTAGGGGCTTGCCGCTGTGCAGCTTCACGGAAGGTTGGAGTTTCTAGAAGATACATAACGCATATTGTACCTTGATTTTTTTTTGTTGGTGGGGGGTCTGTCATCCAATGTTGTGCGCGACCGCATATGTAGCCCGAGACTGCATCCTGTCAAAGCAAGAGGCACCGTGGGTTGGTTGACTTTTCTGGTGCTTCCAACGTCTCTCGACTTTCGGCTACTGGGCGGAGTCGTACGGCAGGCGACAACAGAAAGAAGAAAGCTATTCCAGCTGTGGCAGAGAAATCCCTGTGAACAGTCACACGGAACAGTAGCCGGTACAAGACATCCACGTTGGAAAACGTGCTTTTGGAAGGTTTCTGTCCTCGGGCCCGGAAGGGCGGGGGGCATCCTGTACTACGTATTCCTGTAAAAGTCGCAGCGGGTGCGGGATCGGGAAGCACTCCCCTTACGGCGGTATTTCCTGATTGCATGGGGACCCCCCCCTGTTGTCAAATCCGTGTGCCTGAGTGGCTCTTCCTTTTGGTTTCTTACGATGTGGACAGGAGCGGATGGGGTGTTGCATGAGCGAGAGAGAGAAAGAGAGAGTGTGTGAGCGCGAAGGTGAGTACGCTGCCCAACCAGATCCGTCACCCAGCCGGGCGGTAACATAGCCAATGAGGAGGAGGCGTATTGGCGTCCAAGGGTGGCCTAGATCTCCATCGGTTGCCAGACCTTGCCCCAGCTGTCCGCTGGTTGGTCTGGGGGATCAGCTAGATGTTCTCGTTCCTTGCGGCTTCTGTTGATTCTGGAATGCCGGTGGACTCGGGACGAGCGCCTCGAGTGGCTGCCCAGGTTTGAGGCCGATGAGGTTTGGCAAAGATTATGGTGAAGCGTTGTAAAAGACCGAGGAGGGTGCCTGAAACTCACGTCACTCGACACATGGAAAGAGGGAGAGCAACCGCCGTGGGGGATATTGGACCGGCAGGCGACATGGAGAACATGGATGAGGCAAACTCGAACCGCCCGACTTCCTCATACGTTAAGCACCTGGCACCTGGCATCCGCCCAGCAGTTGGCTGCAAGCTACTGCAGCTCTTCCTCCGCCCCGCCCTCATCTCTCGACCACTCATCTGCCTCAGCACGTAGGGGCTCCCTCATCTATTACCCGCCCGAGTCGTCGCCACTAAGAAGGTAAGATTGACTAGGGTCACTAAATAGTGTCGCGGTCGGGACGAGAGATTCTGGCCACTGGGCTCGGCGCGCATTGAATGGGAAGCCGCCTGGTTGAGTTTGCCCTGTTTCTGATCCGGCGTTAGACCAGACGACTCCCCAAACAGAGACGGAGACGGTAGCATCCACTTACAAGTCGTACGCCGCAGGCTTACTCTTCGAAGCTAACCAAGGGAACCTAAGAGTAAACCGGGACGGGAGGGCATTGGGTGCGACGAGGGGTGCCTTCGGTCATTTCAGATAGCGCAGTAAGCACCACAATCGATTCGGACTCAGACTCAGACCCAAGACAAGTCCTCCTCAGAATGTCTCTCTCTAGACCGGGCTGGGTGCTCTTTTGTTGTTGCTCTCGTCGTTGGAAATGTTTCCGAGGCCGTGATTTATGGGGTGGGTTCGTCTTGAAGAATAGAAAA
>JAIMZG010002445.1:0-16194 GCA_020466075.1 Colletotrichum coccodes
GGGGCGAGCTAGGTCAACGCAAAGCTCTCATCGACGTGTCTCTCGAAAGCGACGTCAAATTCTTCGTTTACACTTCCGTCGAGAGACATGGGTCGAACAACCCGACCAACGTCCCCCATTTTATTCACAAGCATGAGATTGAGCAGCACCTCTTCATTAAGGCCAAGGGTACCGACATGGAGTGGGTTGTCCTTAGGCCAGTAGCGTTCATGGACAACCTCACGGACAACTTCCTCGGGGGGGTCTTTGTAACTTCGTGGGACATGGCGCTGAAGAAAAAGCCGCTACAGCCGGTAGCCGTCAGTGACATTGGCTACTTCGGTGCGGAGGCGTTTCTTCATCCGGAAAAGTACAAGGGCCGTGGGATCTCGCTTGCGGGCGACGACTTGACGATTGACCAGTTTACCGCGGTGTTCAAAGGGAACTCTGGCAGGGAGCTGCCTGGAACCTACAGGATTTTCTGCTGGCTTATTTTGTCAATGGTAAAAGACTTTGGGTACATGTTCAAGTGGTTCCACGACGTGGGGTACAATGTCGATATTCAGGAGTTGAGGATGGAGCACCCTGTCTTGAAGAATTTCGAGACCTGGTTGAGGACAGAAAGCGAGTTCGCAAGGTAGAGGAAGTCAAGACGTACGAGATCTGACAAGCCGAGCCGCCTCATTACAGGCTCGGAGAAGCAAGTTGAAGTAGAACTAATAATCTCCCTTGTAGAGCAGATGAACAGGTTTAAAAAGTAATGAACATATGGTAACACATAGATATACTCGTCGTGGTTTCAAAGTCTTGTGCAGCGACCATAGGCAGAGTGCTAAAGTTTTACAAAGACTCGGCTTACCCAGCTCTTTAGACTCAAGCCAAGTCAGACCCGCATTCTTTTCCCTCCCGTGCTCGGAATGTTAGTGCCTAAGTGAAATCGGAGACTCTCGGTGCAAGCCGTGACCTGATTTGATTGTTTTGGTAAGCTCGTTTAAGCAAATTCTGGACCGGCTCTGCAGTAACCATTCCATGAATAGCCCTCGTCATATTGTCTCTATACGATCACCATCATAGAACCATAACATGGATTCTATGAATTTTTAGCCTTTCGATTTGACAAAAACTCTGTAAAGACAGAGCGTTTACTCTCTGGGTACTTTGCATCGCACAATGCGGATTTTACGTATCAATCTATCTTCAAATCGGTCTCGTATCAGAATGTCAACGCGACAATAATCAACTGACAGCAATCCCCAATTCTCCCACCTTTCTCTGATGTGAGACTTCGCCACATTTTCGGGTTGTCGCGGTTAGTTACGACCAACAGACATCTTACATGTCGTTCTTCTCAATCATCGCGAGCAACTCAAGGACCATGATTACAATGTTGTCTTGATCAACTAAGTGAGTGGTTTAGAGCGCTTAGCAATCTAGAAAATATTCCTCGATGGCTACGTTAGGCAACTATTTGTACGCATCGAGCAACACTGCATCCATTCTGACAACAAACTCATTGCTCCGTTCAAAACAGAGAGGTCACCACGGGTCGCGTTAATTTACTACCACGACTCGGTAATCGACCCGATTCCCGAAGCGAAAGGAGCTTCTGAATGCCTACAAGAATTGCTTGCATCCGCCTCACACATACACCGTATTCAACATGGACCAGCTGCAGCCTCTCGCGGGATGGTTCCCTGTCAGTTGGCTGAAGGACGACAACATGTTGGGCAACTGGCTCATAAAAGCCTTTGACAAGGATGATTGTGGCCCGCATCAGCCGGGAAAAATTGCCGTGGAAGCTTGAGAGCCGCTGTGTAGTGGCGTAACATGTATAGATTAGCGAGGACGCTCATAGACCGGTTTTCTATGCGTCCACGGGCTCCCCCAAGAGTCCTCGGACTGTAATGGGAAAATGTTTATTTCCATTTCCACCAAGTGCGATATCATAACCGCTCAATCTCCCCATTGGGTTGCGCCTTCTCAAGAATATTTTGACGGAGACAGACGATGTTCAGATACATATGTTGATATCTGCCTTCGGTAGTTATCGCATTAACTTTCATGAGGTTCTCGAGCAGTTCCCGAGGGAGATAGAGACTAGACTCGTGTTCTTGTTCTTGGCAATGTCCTGAACCACAAGCTGAAGGATGACTATCCAGACGATATGGATGCCAATCAAGGACTTAGTCAAAACTTGGGTGCCACGGGTACGCATGGTATCATGTAATCTGATATTAGGGGCCTTAGCGAGCGGGCATGTGTCTTTTGGGTCTGGGATCGCGTGGGGGGAGCACGGCTTATCTGGACTCTCCCGCAAGTATTTTTTCGAGGAGCGTCCCTGATATCTCGGCGCAACTTAAGCTAGGTGATGTTGTTCTGTGCTATGTTTCAAGCCGGGACTTCAGAGCGTACAGGAGAAGCTTATGTGCCACAAGTTTTCGCTATGCGTCGGTGGATCCATACCATGAAGCTTGGTTTGATTTTGTTGAATCATGTAGACCTCGAAACGAATTTGGAGCGTCCAGATTCTTTAACTGTCTGGAAAATCTCATGCATCGGCAAAGTTTCTCAAGAAAATACAGGCTCTCGGTAGCATTTGTCGGACGTACTCGCAGGTAGTCCAAGCAGTCGTCGTGTAAGCTTAGTCATCATCCCCAAATGATGTACACGGCACTTCTTGGCCGCGCCGCGAGGGGAGGCTTGAGAGCGAATCAACCCCGCGCGAGCCGGTAACAGGCCAAGCACATCTCCTCACTTGCATCATATGTAAAAGGCACCTATCCCCTCACCTGCTCGTCCCGTTAATGTGAAAGGCCATGTCCAAACCGCATTCCCCTCGCGCCATGGAGACGGTTCTCGCCATACCGGAGCTCCTGGAAGGCATATTGGTCCAAGTCGACATCAGGACACTACTGGTTTCAGCTTATCGTGTGAGTAGGACATGGAAAGCTTTCATGGATGAGTCTCCGGCTGTTCAATCAGCCCTGTTCTTCAAGCCGGTATCCGATGTGTCCCGAACAGTAATCCGCGGGCTCGAGAGGAGCCCCTTTCCGAGAATACCGAGTGGAGGCGGTCTGCCAACTCACAACAATGCTCGACTCATCAATCCTCTTCTCGCAGAGAAATTTGACAAGTGTTTCTTCGACTTCGGGCCTACATACTCATGCCATCGACGTGCAAACTCCTTCTACGAACTTCCCTGGTCAACCCATCCTGAGCCAGTTCAGACAGTCCAAGAGTATTGGGGCGGCTGGAGCCAAGTCAGGCCGCTCGAACTCGACGGCAAGTCAGCCAAATCACTAACGGAATCCCGACAACGGTTCACCCGCCGCGGAGCAAGCTGGCGCCGGATGCTTGTCTCACAACCCCCACCTCCGTCACTAGGATACATGTGTTTCGATATCCGAACCTCGCGGCAGAAGACCAACGTGTCTCGAGCTCCCTGCTGCAACCAAAATCCGAGAAGCCATTTACGGGTCTCCGGATGGGGGAGCTCTATGACATCGTCCAGCACGAGGCCGGACATCACGGGCGTCACTCACTATGGTTCAGGGTCCTCTGGGGACGACCAGCTGCGCGCTTCGCCTATACACACGTGAAGGATACATTTGAGACGCTAATGGCGCAGACGAGCGTCGTTGTGGAGTTTATGCACGCCGATGACACCACCCTCCCGAATCAGATGCAGGATCCGGCTGATGTCGGAGTGTTTGACGCGACTTTCCGGTGCGAGGAGTACCGAGAAGTCGCATTCGAGACCGAGGAGACGGGCGCGGAAAATGCGGAGTTCCCCGACTTCCACCCGCGCTATGTTATTTGGCATTGGGTGCTGAGCGAAGATGAGAGGGTATCTTAACTAATGATGATCGCGGCACATACAAATTTTGCCAAGAGCTTGTTCTGATAATGATTTTGTAACAAAAGTGTTGCGATGGCTTTCCAGGGTCATGGCTGCTCAATATCGTTTGGGTTGTTATCGTAGGAGGCAGCAGTGAAACATTCAAGACATTGTGTACTTTGAAAACAGAATTTTTCTGATAGCAAAGGTGCGAGGTTGTATGGGACGGACCCTGGGCCAGCTACGAACAGTTATAACAAGACGAGGAACGCAATTGAGTGGAAGGCGGCGTCGGATTGAAAGAGCCGAGCTTGAACGTCATGCTGAAAAAGGAAACAAATGATTCATTACCTACCCGGGAAAAGAAACCATGGGCTGTAAGACGTCGACAACGGAAACTTGACCAAATTCTGTGCTGCTTCTTGATCGCCCGTCGCTTCTGCTTCATCTGAGCCAAACCGCCTGGGCATTCAGTTTGCTGCGTTGGTGATGCCAGAAAAATACCGACCCAAGCCAGCGATTCGGACGCCGTTGATGACGTCCGAGACGCTGTAACCGGGAGGTACTTCACTTCCGTTGGATGTCACTCTGAGACAAGCTTAAATGAGACTTTGACGATGCGCCCAACGGGTTCCCCCCAAAACGAGAACTGACAGTGGGAAACAAGACAGGATGACAGCCAGCGCTGGGACCAAAAGCTTCGAATCTGCGGCCCGGAAGCGTTTAGCCGATACGCAGCCAATCAAACCAGGCCGCGCCTGCAAATCGAGGTCGGCTGACGCGGCGTCCGCAGTGGGTCCCTAGAACTGGGGTCACCAATCCAGGACGCCGGCACGGAGGCAGGACGCTGGAGCAGAGCTGCACCCCCCCATGCGAGGCTTCAAGGCTGCATGGAGGCGTGTTGGATGCGCTGTGCCTGTTTTGTGAGGTGGTCAACGGGGGACGGGGATCGGTGGGAACACCAATCGGGGACGGCGGCACCTTTGGTTGCCTGCAACCTGCCTGCGCATTTTCCTTCCGGATCCCCTAGAGTTTGGGTCTTCTTATCTGCTTCTCTCACCCGATTATTCTTCCCTTACATAATAATCGAATCTTCGGTGCGTTCCCTCCCCCTTCACCCGGGAATTTTACTTTCGGGGTCCTGGGTCACTTCAGGTGCCACCCCACTATATTCCCAGTCACGTCCCGGCCCCATTTCCACGTCCTCTCCCGAAAAATCGCCTCGTGTCCGTCTCGTCTCACCCCCCCAAACTCGCTTCTCCCTCCGACCCGTTCCTCCTCCACCCCGACGACCTCACACCCCGTCTTGCAGCGGAAACCCGTGACACCAAGCGACTGATCCTTCTCATAACCATTCGTTCTTCCCATTCGCTGTACAAACTATTTTCATTCATATATTGCATTCATTCCCAGCACCCCGCCCCGACCCGCGACAGCCCAAGCCGAACGGTCTACCTACCGCCACCACCTCGTCGAGGTCACGCGCGCAACGCCCACGTCTCCTCCTCAGCAACCCGACCGTAGACGGTCGCTCGCCGTCGCCATGCCGATCCTCGGCGGGAAGAACAAGTTCAACACCAAGCCCGCAGCCATTCGCGTCGAGAAAGTTCAGGTCGCCGCCCCGAAGCCGCGCCCCAAGCTCGTCCACGCGGCCTCCTCCACCTCCTCCGCGAAGGCTTCCCCGCGCGCGTCTCCGAAGCCCAACGGCAAGTCGCTCCTATCCCGTAAGCAGAGCGCCTCGCCCTACCCCTCCTCCTCGGACGAGAAGCGGGGCGAGCGGAAGCGCAAGGTCGGCAGCGCGGGACCGTCACAGCCCAAGTTCGAAAACGACTCCGACGGCGACGACAACTACGATGCCTTTATCAACCTCGAGCCCCGCAAGCGACAGCGTACCAAAGACGGCCAGTTCGTTGACACCCAGCGCGTGTTGACCCGCGCGAGCGCCTTCAAGGACGGGGCGCGGCCCCTCAGCCGGCTGATTCACGCGGTCGACATCAGCAATCTCAAAAAGTGCCCCAAGGCTAAGCGCTTACTGGGCGCGACGGCGGAGGACGATGTAAGGGTGAGGCTGCAGTACCCGAGCAACTACGGAGCGGAAGAGTGAGTCACCCATGTGAGGTCATCAGGCTGCGGCGTCACTAACGCACGTTCTCAGCTACGAACTCATCTCCGAGAAGGGAATCATCAACGCGGTGGAGGACATCAAGACGGTGGTCAAGTTTGTCGCCGATGTCTATCTCACAGAAGAGCAAGCCGCGGATTTCACAGAGCCGAACAACGGATTCATAAGGCGACTCGAGCGGGCGTCCAATATCAACGACTTCCACGGCTTCGTTTCGGCCTTGAAGGATGCGAACAAGAGGATCCGGGATCTTGCCGCCGACGGCACAATACGCAAGAATCTCGACAACATACACGGAATACCGCGGGACTTGGTCGAGTTCATCCTCACCCAAGTGTATGACCGCACAGTGTCACCGGACGTGGAGAAGCTCAAGCAGTACAAGAACGGTACCGACAATGTCTATGGCGAGCTGACCTATAAGTTCATCTCCGAAATCCTCCAAGAGAGGACGCGCATGACGTCGGACCAAGTCTTTGTCGATCTCGGCTCCGGCGTGGGCAACGTTGTGTTCCAGGCCGCGCTGGAGATTGGCTGCGAGAGCTGGGGCTGCGAAATGATGGAGAACCCATGCGACTTTGCCGAGGCGCAAGAAAAGGAGTTTGGCGCCCGCTGCAAAATGTGGGGTCTGCTCCCCGGCCGTGTCAACCTCGAGCGAGGCGACTTCACCAAGAGCTCCCGGATACACGAAGCCCTCAAGCGCGCCGACGTCATCCTCGTCAACAACCAAGCTTTTACGCCCCAGCTCAACGCCGAGCTTGTCAACATGTTCCTCGACCTGAAGCAAGGTTGCAAGATCGTGTCGCTCAAGTCGTTCGTCAATGACCAGGGGACGCGGAATGCCAACGACATTGCGAGCAACATCCTGGAAGTCGAACACCTGACGTACCCGGACGGCGGGTACGTTAGCTGGACCAATGCTGGCGGCAACTTCTGCATCTCAACGAAGAAGTAGAGCACTAGGCGTCCCATCAGCATCTGTCATTGCGCCGTATGATGTCCTACGGGGCTTGGGTGGGGGGTTCGCAGCGCCCTCCAGGGAAGGGTTGGCTGCGTTGTGTGTTGGACGTACGTTGTGGAGAGACGAAAGACGAGAAAAAAAGGACGTTGGCATAGGTGAGGAAATAGCGTTGGGTTCATTACCTGTAGAAATTTGATACTCCCCATAGAACGGGTCGGCTGGGCAAACAGCAGAATTAGCATCGTGGAGCAGGGGGCATGCACGAAATAGACGGCATCATCAGCGTTCGTTTGCGAGGTTCATGGCCTCCGCCTCCTGGGCCATCCTCTTCATCCAGCGGTCGACGAGCTCCTTGTTCTCCTTTTTGACCTTGTCCCGCTCCTGCTCGGCCATGGACATTTGGAGGTTCATCGTGATCATTTCGTCCTGGACGTTCTACAGTGCGAGTCAGCTCCTCGTCTCGGCAGACGCCCGTCGTCCCCCCGTGTGAAAGTACCTCGACCAGCTTGCGCTTCTCCCGAAGCTCGTGCTCGCGATCCCGCAGCTTCGTCGTCAGCGCCGTGTTGTCGGCCGTCAGGCTGCGGATCTTCCTCGCGTCCTCCTTGCCCTTGCCGCGCAGCGCCTGGACCTCGTCTTCGGCCGCCTTCGCGCGGTCCTTGAGCGTGCCGTTGGACCGCAGGGCCTCGGCGAGCTGGAGCTGGAGTTGCGCGACGTTCGGGTCGGAGCTGGGGTCCGTCGGTGCGGCGGCGGCGGCGGCGGCGGACGCGCTGGATTTCTCGGAGGAGGCTTTTTCGGGTGCGATCTTGGACTTGAGGACTTCCTTCTCGGCTTCGAGGGCCGCGACGCGGTCGGAAAGTTGGGAACCTGGGAGCGGTGGACGGTTAGGAGCTCGAAGAGGGCTGAGGAGGCACGGAGCAAGGGCCAGACAAGGGGGACGTTCGGCCTACAGAGTTGGACGATCTCGAGATTGACGGGGTTGTTCTTCTCTTGCTCCCTGATGGAGGCTAGATATTCGGAGCGCCAGTCGGGCATGACGACAATTTGACGGGGGCAGAACTGGAGAACAATAGCGACAAGTATATCAGAAAGAGACTCGGGCGTTCTTATTTGGCGTTTTTATTCCAACATCTGGCGACTCCTCATCGAGCGATTTCACTAGAAAGATGGGCGCATCACTCTGTGTTGGATCAGTGATGGGGGGACAGAATGGCGCATGCGTTGCGTTCCAGACACGAACGCTCTACTCCTTCAGGCTGTTGCAGGCGCATCATCCGCCCGCCCTAAGATCAAAGGGGCCTTTTGTCTTATCGGCATGTAGGACTGGCGGGGTGCAATGACGCAGGTTCCCTGGCCCGGTGATTAGCCGGGCCGGGGTCTGTGAGGCTCGTCCCTCGTTTGATTCGTGGCGCAAGCTCACCCAAGGTAGCTCTAGCTCAGCGACAGCGAGTGGTACTGGAGCTCATGCCTTACCTCAACCTCGCGTCTCTCATCTCACAACTCGGTCTCAACTACACACGTCGAACTCACACAACCCAACGCCACAGTCTTTGAACTTGAGAAAGTAAAACTCGAAATACGACAGGCAAGGCATACAGACACAGAGACCCCCCGGCGATGAGAAGATGACATGATGGAAGCGTCTCATCCCGCGGCAGGATGGGAGAACGTGGGTGACAAGTGGTACCGCAAGGTCCAGCTCTATACCGAGGTGTTCGACCAGGACCTCGACCTCGATAACTACATCGTTGCCGGCGCCCCCTACGGCGGGGCGCTGGCCCTTCTCCGAGATGACTCCAAGATCCAGGCCTACCGGGCCAACCCCGGCGCCGCCTCGAGCAACAAACCCGGCATCGACATCTACTCATACGCCGGCAAGCTCCTGCGGCGCATCCCCTGGGACCAAGGCTCCGGGTCCGTCAAGGGGCTCGGCTGGGCCAGCGTCGCCGGCGGCGAGGAGAAGCTCCTGGTCGTCACGACGGACGGCACGGTGAGGGTGTACGACCTGCAGGGCGAGTTCACGCAGTTCTCCCTCGGCAACGGCGCGGAAGAATCCGGCGTCGTCGGGTGTCGGTTCTACGAGGCAGGCATGGTCGCGCTCCTGGGCAACGACACTTTCGTATCGGTGACGTCTTACGCGGAGCCGAGGCCGCGGCTGCTCGCGGCGCCGCCGGGCGACCAGGGCGAGATCCACGCCTGGGCCGTCGTGGCGCCGGATCATACGCTCTCGAGGTCGGTGGAGGTGTTGCTGAGCATCGGGGAGACGGTGTACGTCGCCGATGCCGCCGAGTGCGAGGACCGGTTCCTTGATATCGGGCCGTTTAGTCACATCAGCGTGTCGCCCGACGGGAGGCTAATCGCATTGTACACGAAGACGGGCAAGGCCCATGTGATTTCGAGCGATTTCCAAGAGAGGCTGGTCGAGCACGATTCGCAGTCCAAGATCCCGCCAAAGTATGTCGAGTGGTGCGGTACCGACGCGCTGATTGCGTGGGAAGACGAGGTGCACATCATCGGGCCCGACAGCGCCACGGCGGAGTTTTTCTACGATGGACGGGTGCACGTCATCTCAGGTAAGAACGTCGCCAGGAATCGCTCAGGCATCATGGTCTAACGCTCGACAGAACACGACGGCGCAAGACTCATCACAAACGACTCTGCGACTTTTTAGAACGCGTCCCACACGCTACGGAGGAGGTCTTCGGCACCCGCGCCGAGTCCTCCGCGGCCTCGATTCTCCTCGACGCCGTCGGCCAGCTGGAGCTCCAGTCTCCCAAGGCCGACGACTACATCCAGCTGATCCGCGCCAACCTCACCGAGGCTGTTGACACGTGCGTCACGGCCGCGGGCCGCGAATTTAGCGTCCACTGGCAGAAGCAGCTCCTCAAGGCCGCGTCATTCGGCAAGTCGGTGCTCGACATCTACAACAGCGACGAGTTCGTCGACATGTGCGAGATCCTGCGCGTGCTCAACGCCGTGCGCTTCTTCGAGGTGGGCCTGCCGCTCTCGTTCGAGCAGTACCAGCGCCTCACGCCCGAGGGGCTTATCAAGAGGCTCATCAACCGCCACGAGTACCTCCTCGCCCTCAAGATCGCGGGATACCTGCGTCTCCCCACCGACCGCATCTACGTCCACTGGGCCTCTGCCAAAGTCCGCTCCGGAACCGAGGACGATGACACGATCTGCAGGTTAGTCGTCGAGCGCCTCTCCGGCAAGCCAGGCATATCGTTTGAAGAAATCGCCCGCGCGGCCTACGACGAAGGCCGGGGCCGCCTTGCTACCGAACTTCTAAACCATGAACCCCGCGGCGGGCGTCAGGTGCCGCTGCTCCTCAGCATGGAAGAGGACGAGCTCGCCCTCGACAAGGCCATCGAGAGTGGTGACACGGACCTCATGTACACCGTCCTGCTCCAGCTGAAAAAGAAGCTGCCATTGGCCGCCTTCTTCCGGGCCATCAACGCCCGCCCTGCGGCGACGGCCCTCGTCGAGTCCTCGGCCGCGCGCGAGGGCGACAACGCCCTCCTTAAGGACCTGTATTATCAGGACGACCGCCGCGTTGACGGCGCGAGCGTCTTCGTACGCGAATCGCTCCGCCAGCCCGACGCCCGCACATCTTCGGACAAGCTCGCCCTCGCCGCGAAGCTGCTCTCTGACTCAAGGGAGGCCACGTTCGAGGTTCACGTATTGAAAGAGGCGCAGACCCTCCTCAAGATGCAGGAGGCCTTTGACCGCGATCTCACCGACACGTTTACGGGCCTCAGCGTCAACGAGACCATGTTCAAGCTCATCCGGCTTGGGTACCACAAGCGCGCCAACAAGATCCAGAGCGAGTTCAAGGTGCCGGACAAGGTTGCTTGGTGGATCAGGTCAGATATCCTCTCCTCTTCCCCGTTTGTGTAATCGTGATTGAGTTTTGTTTACGGAACCCTTGCCAAGACGGCCATGCGCAGCGGCTAACCGTTCTCTGCTTGTTTAGACTCCGTGCGCTCGTTGCGAAGCGAGACTGGAATGAGATTGAGGAGCTTGCAAAGACAAGAAGAAGCCCGATTGGGTGGGAGGTAAGTTCCACTTTTTTTTTTAAATGTTTACGCATGACTGCTGCTCTCCCTAGCGCCATCAGTGCAAGCCAGACAGAAAAGGAGAGATCCGGCTGACTCTGAGCGCCACAGCCGTTCTTCAACCTCACTCTGCAGGCAGGCAACCCGCGACTGGCGGCGGTCTTTGTGCCAAAGTGCACAGGCCTGGAGCCGGGGACGACCATCACCATGTACGAGAAGTGCGGGATGCGGGTCAAGGCGGCGGAGGAGGCGGTGAAGCTCAAGGACGCCGAGGCGTGGGGCAGGCTGCTCGAGGCGGCAGGACGGAGCACGCAGGAGGGGCGGGATATCGAGAGGCTCGGGAGCGCCGTCTTCAAAAAGTGAGGCCGCGATGCGGAGGCGAAAGCAGGGTGTTAACCCCCTGAGGAGACGAGGAGATCAGATGGGAGACGGGAAACTGGCTGAAAGGGGATGTAGGTGTTAATTTCAATATACATACGTAATCTGACATATTAAGGCCGTGATTGGTACGCGGCTCTACAGTGAAATTTAGAGGATTGGGGTTGGGGCGATATACGATGGCGTCGATCCGGGGTAAGCTTGTTCGCCGGGTTATGGTTGACTAGGATCTCCTCGTAGGTTTGGTGCCTGTAACGTGGTTCTAGCTTTCTTCACTTCTTGACCGATTATGCCAGAAGCAACTCGGACCTCGCCAAGCCGCGTGACGCCTCAGACGGCAGAACTGTCTGCAACTGTGTCTTGGAAGATGCAATGTTCTTCTTTGATGATTCCTTCCGGATGCGGCTCGGCCTTGCAGATGTCTCACACAGTCATTCGCCTTGTATTTTTTATGTTTTGAACCCGTATGAAAAAGTCTGGAATGGTCGCGTGAGAAATCGACACGTGGGCGAGCTACGGGAGACGGGCACGCCGCCGCGCCTCTACGGGCGCAGAATCTGGCTCGTGAGTTAGCGCAATGAATCGTTTGATGGTATTTGCTGTAGAATGCAGTATGGGCAAACTATCGGTCTTCGCCCAGGACCGCCCACCCTTTTGACCCTCGTAGCGCGCAGGATGAGGCGACGCACAGTGGAGGTTTGTGGTCTCAGATGGGAGCAGTGCGGAGCAGCACCTTGGTTGGTCCTTGGGCGGGAACGGCGGGAGGTCGTCTTCATGAATCAGGTAGGTTAATCTCTGGGGGATGTCCTCGCGGAAACCAAAGTATGGAGGCGATGGCCCGATCTGTGTGGATATGCGCAGTACGCTAGCTTCCTGAATATGTTTGCTGGGAAGCGAGGAAGCATGAAGACGAATCGGCCGAAGCAAGTTCGTCTTTTCACATATATGGTTTACGTGGATGCTTGCGGCTGGCTGACAGAACAGTTGAGTTTGGTTCTGCGACGCCCTAGCAGTACGCGATGGAGGGCGAGCGGAAAGAAGAAACAAGACCAACCCCAGATTGGCCGAAATGGTCAGAGGCCGTCCGCGCTGGCCGGGGCCCTATGTGCATGCTTCAAATGTCCCGAAAGCAAGAAACGATGGTCTCGGGCGTGTTATCGAGGGAGGATGAGCGTTGCCAACTTTAACCAGGGCGCTGGGAATGGCGGATCTGGATCTGGATCTGCGTTCGCGGCGTACGGCGAGCACGGCAGTAGGAAATTTTGTGGAGGGAGACTAGCAGTCCCGAAAGCGTTCCGCAAGAATATTCCTATAAAGCTAAAGATGGATGTGAGAAGCGGGCGGACGTGTAAAATCCATGGCGGCCTCAGCCCCGGAGAATAATCGGACGGCGCATGAGGTCGTCACCAGTGATTGGTCTTGGCAAATGCCAAATAGTGGCAAGGAGGTCGCTGGTTCAAAGTGGCGAGGCAGGGGTGGCGGGGAGTCAAGATTCCCCGTTTATTGAGCAGGAAGAGTCGGGTTCGGATCCGTGTTTTCGATGTACTCCATGCTTTCTGGTATTCCCCCTCCCTTTGTTGTGGTTCTCGGCGTTGTTGAGAGGGCGAGACGGAACGGACATGTCCTAGATTTAGCTATTGTTTGCGTATCAAGCACCGTGTTTGGACCGGATGAGGCTCGGGAAAGCGGGGTACGGGCCGGACGAGTCATTGGCGGGAGTGAAAAAGGAGCCGAATTGCTGGGGACGGCGGATACGAGCCTAACCTCGTCACCTAGCTTCGTATATATGTGCTGAGACTGACGAAAGGAGCGCTGGTGATGTTGTGAAGGACGCCGTGATGCTGTGATGCGGTGTTCTGGTGGGTGAGGGGCCGAGGAGTTGAGGTGGAATTCCCAGTCTTCTGCAGGACTTCCGGGGCCAATCACGATGGTTGTCAGAAAGGGAGGTGATCAGACACGGTGGGGCCTCGGACGTCTGGGCAGGCCTGATGTGAGCTGGACGAGATCGGGTGGTACTTTGGCGATGGTCAAGAGTTTGTTCAGGTAGCTTGGGGGGTGGATGGGCGCTAATCTGGTGACTGCGTTAGCGCGAACACCCCCTGAAGGTTTGGTTCGTAACTTGTCTCTCGAATCTCGTGTGGGCGCGCGAGGTCAAATGGCAAAGGGCCTCAATGCCCTCACATGGTGTCCATTCCGCTGTGGTCACCGGACCGGACTGGTTGGCCGTCTTAGTGGACGCACTCGAGTCTCAGAATGTAACTGCAGAGAGACCCAGTAAATCGACCGGTGATATGCTGGTCGGCTGCATGTCAAATCACTCCCGTCCGTGACGGCGGTGCTGCAGTGCAGGCAGGGGGGCGGGGCGACGAAGTGGGCAGAGTGGACACAGAGATGCCCTGAAGACCGAGGTGAGGTGGTGAGTAGCAAGGCGAGTGAGTGAGCCGACAACGCCATCTCCAGTTTATCGGCTTAGGAGGTTGGTAATAGCGATGATGTTGCTCCATGAAAACATTGTTTCCAGTGGAGAGATGACGGGAGGCGGCGGAAGAGCCGGAAATAACCGTCACCGTCTTTTCTCTGACGATTTCTGCATCTGAGTCTGATCAGGAGAGATCTCTTGGGTCGTGTTCGACCAAAGCAGGTACGCGATTACACACGATGGAACACGGATTGGAGGAAAGTGCCTCACTCGCCCTGAGTCGGACTTTGCCGGCCCCCTCCCCCACCAAGATCCAGTCAGTGCTTGTCTGCTTGGAGGCGATTTACCTCGTGCGTAGAGGAACAACTGTGAGATGACCTGGCGAGACCCAATCGAGAAGACATGCATTGAAGATGGTGATACGCCATGCTGGTGCCAACCTCATGTGCCTCTACTCTGCTTGCTCTTTTCCTCTTTCAAACCTTCGACTCGTGCCTTCTTCATGGCCCACGAGACGACCATGCATAGACCATCCCGCGGGGGCAGATACGCACTACGTAGTGTTCCCGTCTCTGGTCGCGGTCCCGTGCTTTCCATGGAAACCTAGAGGCAGACAGGCAGGCAGAGAGAAAGACAGAGCGAAGCCCATTGAGTTGGCGCGGTGAATCAAAAGGCAAAATGCACTCTCGCAACTTTGGGACGGAGAAGGTGCGCGCGCGCGCGCCTTGGGTACTCTGCTTCCCCATCTCAGATCTGATCGTCATCTTCCCATCTCACCGATGGGCCGGTGTAGCTCCGGTACCCTCCCGACCTCATCCTCGTCCTCGTCCTTGGGTACGCCAACTCTCAACTCACCTCGCTCAATCGTCACTGTTTGTTCTTTACCTCGAGCAAGGCTCCCGTGACGCTTCCGGCGCGTCTCTTCCGGCCCTCTTTCTCATTGTTGTTAGTTTCTTTTCTGATCCAGCTTCCCGGAGCTGGGTTCCTTTCGGGCTGAGACTCTCGACGCATATGACATTACCATGCACACACCGTATGCCCCGTGCTCTGCCGCTCTCGTTTCTTCTTCGAAATTCTGCACACGACAGCCGCGAATCCTTCATGAAGCCCGTCCGTCATCCGAGGCGCATGCAGATTTCGACACATCCGCAACACCCAATTTTCCGGTATCAGATTGACTTGCTTCGGCAGCAATCGCCGGCGCGAGAGACAGATACAGACACAGGGTTACTGGGCAGTATCATCTCGGCATCGACATCAGACACCGCAACGACATCGCCGTCGATCTCGGTCATGGTGGCATCGCCATTCTAATCAGTGACGAGCTGCATCACCCTCCTCCCTGCGCATCCACCAGATATTCCAGTCCCGGGTCCACGCATCTCTCCCATGCTCGCAGCAACAATCCATGATCCAGGCGCATCGTTTTCCAGGCCCGGCCCTTGTCCAGCCAGTCCCACTGTCCGGGCCTAAGCCCAAGGTGACCTAACCTCCTTCCTCTCCCCCTTCCCCCCCTGCCATACCCGGCGCAACAGTCGACCCTTACGCAAGTGCAGATACGGCACTGGCACACCATACAGCCCCTCGCCCTTGTCGTATGTCTCTTGCTTTGCTTCCCAAACGTCGTCATTGTCCCCATAAACGCCCCCTCAGTAACTCACTACCAGGGCAAGAAAAGCAGTGGCACGCGCGCCAAAGGAAACCTGACCGACTGGGCTGGACCCCGACTTTCTCTGTCCTGCTCTGCTGCGAATACCCTGTGCTGTACCTGACCTGAAGTACCACTCGTACGCAGTAACCAGGCCCAGATGCCCTGCCCCTGGGCCCTTGCCCCAGCGACAGCAACAAGTCAGTCTCCCAACTTTCCCAGTGACCAGTGCCTTCCCCTCCCAACGCAGCTCCGACTGGCCCTACCAGGGTACCAGCATTCAGGGCACCCCAAAGTACCTTTCCTCAGCTTGGGCTCCTTACGTATACTTCCGTACATTCGTCCAACCTAAGCGTCCACGGTCACGGCGCACACTGCTGCACGCCCAGCCCGTCTGGCTGTCCGGACTCTTCCCTACGCACTTGACCCAACCGGGACTGACACTGACGACTACAAGAGGGACGAGAGTGTGAGAAAAAAGAGGACTCGACGCCCGTCCTTCTTGGCCACCGCCGAAATACTGACCCCTTCCCCAATCCAGCCGACACCACAGACGTCCAGCACCCTTTGACTTGCAACTTTCTTCCCAGGGTCAACTTTGTACGTTCTTCAGACTAAAGAAAATCCGTCCTTCCCCCAGGCCTTCTTCCATCCCGGACGCAACCTGCCATAATATCATCCTTTCATCTCGCCGTCTCTCCTCTCGGACCTCCCTCCATCCCTCTCACCTCGACGATTCCTCCTTCGTCCCTTCGTTCAACCTTACCTCGCCTCGCCTCGCCTCGCCCTCGCCC
>JAIMZG010002455.1:0-14070 GCA_020466075.1 Colletotrichum coccodes
CGAGATCTCAAAAAGGTGTACGCAACACCGCCGCATCTATACGACTATGCATGGGGCCAAGCGGGCTAGTGGTTTCGGGCCCAGAAGAGAGGGAAAGACGGCGTAACAAGTGTACTCAGCATGCAGGCCATGTGCGCAATAGTCCATGTATATGTGTGGATGTAAAAGCTGCAGGGAGCTAGCTGCATGCAAATATGCCACGCCAGAGGGTCTACAGTAGGTCTACAGTAGCAGTCACCTTGCAAGTTGAGGATCCCTTCCACTTCAACCAGCCGACATTTCCGGATGGTCCATTTTCAGTACGTCCGACGTTTCTGCAGCATCCTTACCGACCCGTGGGGACTTCAGCCGATCAAGGAGAGATACAGCGGCAGTCTGGCCGACCGGTGAGAAGGATCGCGGTGTTATGTCCGGAGCCGTTCATTGGCCACTTCGCGATGCATTCCGCATGGCAAAGTACTCTGCCCGGCTGCAGAGTCCCTCTTGTCACATCCGCCCATACCGCAAACGACAAACGATGCATGTGAAGCCAAGTCCATAGGCCGTGAAGTCAAAAAAGTTGCTGCAATACAATCCGTAACTCATCACTAAACCCCCGCCCGCATTACATAAAGGCAGCCAAGCCCATGACAAACAGACCAACAGCCGCTGCCCACGTGGTGGGCGGCGAAAGAGATCCAGCTGCGTTGCCCCATCCAAATGGCAGTCCTTGCGTCTTGAAAGTGACATTCTGTGGGATGGTAGCATTGTAGCACTGCCCGCCAATAATGTCTAGGTTGGTCAGATCATCCGGCACCGTGAAAAACATGTAGTTGTTTTGAGGGATGTCCTTAAACCCCTCCGTGTTATAGGGGAACAAGTTGCCCGAGTCGGTGGCGCTGGTGTTCCGCAGGAAGATGCATTGGACCTGGCCAGGATAGTCTTTGTAGAGTGCGGGATACGCTTTCATTACATCGCTGTTAGTTGTGTCGGCTACAAGGATAAACTTGCGCTGAGGGAAGGTCTGGAAAATCTTGTCCAACAAGAATCTTCGAATCGACAGCGTTGCTTGAACATCGGAAAAATTGAGTGGACGCGTGTCGAAGCTACCAAGCGGGTACGTCTTGTAGATAAACTCCATGTAGTTCCGCGTGACCTGCTCAGGAGTCGTGGTCAAGTAGTGGAAGTGGAAATCGGGGATGGATGCAGACCAGTTGGCGTAAATATCAGGCATGTTCATCCATGGCGTAAACGGACGTGCGAAAGAGTTCAGAAGGCCTTCCTTAGGCTCGTAGATCTTGGTAACACGAAGAATATCGTCGATGTCGGACAAAATCGTGAAGCCTTGAGGAGGAACGAGATATGCAGTCGCGTTGCCTGTCATCGTGCCGTTCGTATACATGTTGAGCGTCTGGATTGATTCGGTTGCGTTGCCTGGAAGCAAGTGACCGCCATTGGACCCAGTGGTATTTCGCAACTTGATAAACGCGTCAAAGTCGCCCTGGTCCGTTGTCAAGTAAGGCATATTGATTGTTTGGGCTCCACCACGCGCGTTAATAGCCCCTCCGCTCGCTCCGGGTCGTACAGAAACATCGTTGACGAAGTTCATGGTGACATTCTGCTCGTCTTGCTGGACGACGAAGATGGATCTGGTCACATTGCGTGCCTGCGCTTGTTGATCGGTGGGCAGGTCTGCGACATCGACATCGATGAGGAAAATATTGGCCAGGTCGTCGACCTTCGACTGGCTGATGTTGGGCTGTTTGAAAACGTTGCCGTGAACGCGGACATTCCAACCCTCGTCGGTCCAGTTGCCGTAAGCCCTGAGCAACCTTTATCAGCTGATGCGTATGATTTGTTCGAGAACCTTTTCAATACTCACGGGAGGTTTAAGACCTGAGTAGGCTGTGCGGCAAGATCGCCGTCATTGATTCCCAGAGAACTGAGCACCTGAGTGCCTGTCGGGAAGCCTTGAAAGTATTGAGGAATACCGGAAACGACAAAGGAGGATACATCGCTGCCCAGTCCTCCAATGACGCTGTTGACGTAGCTGCCAATGTCGTCGGTGATATCGGGAGTTCGCTTCACGCGGGTAGGTGCTTCAGTGATCATGGGATGGGCAGGATCGGCTGGGGCAGCGAGAACAACCTGCAGAAATGCCAGCGGCAGCAGAAAGGCACGAGGCAAGGCCATTGTGGATTGGTATCCCCTTGGTGACGTCGTGTAAGGATACCGTTGGGCAAGATGACGATGATGTCAGCTCCGAACGCGATGTGGGAATTACCACAGGCGAAACACCAATCCAAATCCAACAGAAGAGACTCTGAAGGCCTCAATTGACAAATTTGGTGTCGTGGGGAGGGAGAGAGAGAAGTGAGGAAGGCGGTGTTGTGATGATCGCGGTGTTGTCTCTTTGTTGCTGACCGTTGTCCCCCTTGCCTTATTGAAATGGCTGCTAATGAGCCTGTTCTGGGCGTCTGTTCCTGGTTATTAGTTTGATAGTGACGTAAAGGGGCTAGGAGGGAGCTAAGACGGGGATCGACACATTGGTTAGTTTCAGGTTTACAGCGGGGCGGCAAATCAAGCTTCTAGAGCGGGGCCGCTAGGCCGCTACCCCCCGTTCTCGAGAGCTTCGAACATTTGTGGCGAGGGGCAAAACTTCAAGTAACGTTGAGAAGCTCCTGGAGCTGTAAAACAACTTGTTTGCTTTGCGCAATGCGACAGTTTCATGGATTGTCCGTGGACACCGTAGCGACTTTTGTAAACAAACATTCCGCACCATGTTCTAGACCAACTCTGTCCCCGGCACCTGTCAGATATGGGTCCTGTGCGGCTTTGCGGCGGGTCGCTATGAGTTCTCCATGGATGTGCCGGTCCGTCCTTCAGCCCCGAAACGCCCACCGAATGTCGCTGTTCGGGAACCTGTCCCATATATTAGCACTTGTGTCAAAAGGGTTGGAATTCAGGGTGACTTATCCCCAACCGCAGGGGGCTGCTATCTCGCCATTGCTGGAGAGACAGCAGCCAGGACTACCTTCCAATGGCCTGTCCTTTGGATCCAACGGGCGCGCGACCTTGAGGGGCTGAGAGACCAGCAGTCCATGCCCTCCACGATCTCGGGCAAGCACAAGACTTTGACTCCAACACGAGATGGGTCCCGGGGTCGCTTCGGGCATCTTCGGCTGTTCAACACCTCCAACTTAGGGCCTCGCGGGGCATCGCTTGACTTGCCTCGTACTCACGAGCCACATACATCATCATTTACGCAGCCATCTGGACTTCGGCGAGCTGAATACAAATCCGTGTAGTCCGAAGCAACTGGGGAAGCTCTCTCTGTTTGGATCGCACGACCTCCTTGAACTCGTTTTTGTTTCCGCTCCGACGACAATTCGCAAGGGAGGGCGTTCCGCGCGGACAAAAGACATCCAGAAAAAACCGCGCTATCATCCGTTGGTCCCCGTTCCAGAAGGGCATCGGGCATTTGTTGATCCCCACAGAGGATAACGAGGATTTGGCGTCCTCCGATGCCGTGGGACAGAACCCACGACTGAAGGCTGATGCGCCTGGCCAGATCACATGTGGACATGTCACACCCGTGGCGAATGCCGTGGTGCGGCTCGGAGAAAAGCCGACTGGCTACAGAGTCCGATGCTGGCAACTCTTTGTCTGCTGAGTAAGTTCGGGGTTGTGCACTGGAAGGTGGTTGCCGAGAGCTGAGCGTTGTAGTTGGTTTCGTCGCATCGAAAAGTTTCTGTTTGTGACTTGGAAATCTTCGCGGCACCATAGTGCGTCCGGCGAGGCGAGACCGAGGCGAATTGACTATTGAAACTTCGACGCTGACTGTTTGTGACCAACAATGAGCTCCTCCCACCTCGCCAGTCGACACAGAGACGGCCTTGATGCACAGGCACGGCGGAAGCCCCGAAAAACAGATCGTCGCCAGCTCGACCCTGTAAGCCAAGTCTGCCATCTTCTTCGAGCAACCTGCTCTCGGCCAGAGTACTGGTTCCAGCGGATAGTCCTGACGAGCGGCCTCAGACCAGAGGCTCTTACCCAAACGACTCATAGCAACCTCCTTTCGCGCACCAAATGGTGACTGGAATGTGTTCCCTGCCAGTCCGCCCACCGCAGTCTTTGGTCGGCCTCGCCACTTCTCAGCGGCGATAGCGTCACTGGCAGGTCGGGTGGGGTTAAAAGGCAGAGTCGACGACTGCTGGCGCAAAACTTAAACCAAAAAACCACTTAGGGTTAAGTTCCGAAACTCATTCTCTCAGCTGGACTGCATTGTCTGGTATAGACAACCATAGACCACGATAGCTCCAGCCGCGGCAAGCTCGAGGTCCTGATACAGGCTCGGATGCGACGTATCGTGGATTGCTAGCCCGTGCTGAGCGGCCTGCGGTAGACATTCCTTGCGGAAAATGGGAGTCGGAGAACTGAAGGGGAGGTGTCGTGCGAGATTGAGCCGGCGCCATAGGACGACGACGCGGCGAGAGAGCTTCCTTTCGAGTGCGACTAGGACGTCCACGGTTGGTCTTCATGATAGTATGTCGAATTGGCCTCCGAAAAAAGCTGCATATCAGACGCTAAATCTCGGCATCGAGACTGCACCAAGCTGGCATTCAACGAATATGCTGGTGAGAGCATCTGCTGGAGTAGAAATGCAAAGTCGAAGTTCCTGTGTCGCGTTGGAAGGAGGAGCTAGCAGGGAAGGGACGCGTAGCGGCGCCTATCACTAGAATTGCGGGTCGCGATGCATGCAGGCACGTGATATCTCATATGATCTCACTTTGTTGGAAGCCGTGCGAAACACTGTGATGCTAACGCATTGACCTGTACCTTTCTTTCTCAAGTGAAGATCAATTACTAAGACTCGAGCGAGCCTTGACAGTTCGACATCAAAAAAGCGCCGCAATGGAAACGGATACGCCTGGAAAGGATCGCAAATCCAAGTTAGCCGACGACATTCTTGATGCTGGGAAGCGTGCGTTCGATCCCTCAGCCGACGCTGCTTCGAAAGAAACTGCCCAAAAAGAGTTTCAGCATCTCATCGATGGGTATGTGGTTGCGACTCGACTCGGTGGCAAGTGAAGTATTCTGACAAAGAGTGAAGAAACGGGTCCTGGAATTTACTTCCTATCTTGAATGCCTTGATTAAGCCAAATGTTGTGCCGACATGGTTACGGCCAGAGTTGATGAAAGTTCTGACCCTGATTCCTCTCCGGCCTGACGGTGTTCGAGGAACCATGGAGTTCATCTTCTCAGTCCATCCAAGCAGCACCCTGAAAGCATCCGAAGCAGCCACCCCTCAGAAGAAGGGTGCCAACATTACTCAGGAGGCCATGGCTGTGGTCACGCGCATTCTCACATCCCCTCCTGCGACCGTTCCACCTAAAGGCTGGTTCTCAAAGATCGCACCACAGCTCATTATACTGCTGGATGGAGATGAAGGCGCAGAGCTTAGTACAGCTGCGGCACAGGTCATTATGTTCGGAGTACTGGGAAGAAAACAATTCGGCGCGCCGGGTAAGAACACCCCCGATTGCACATCAGTAGCTGTACTAATTTTGACTCAGGATCCCCCGGCTGGAACGTCTTCGTCGAGCCTCTGCTGTGCAAGCTGAACCCCTCTCGGGAAAACAAGAGTGCTGTAGCTTGCTACCAAACAAACGACACCGACGTCGTCGATCTAAGCAACAAGGCCGTCCTGGTGACGGCAGACGAACTCTACGTAACCCTTCGGCGCCTGTCCTCGTTAATCAACTCCACACCATACCCGGCTCAGACCAGAAGGATTCTCGACCCAGTCCTTCCTCAGTTATGGTCGATATCTTGCCAGAGCAAGGAAAACCAGCCAACCGAGGGACGCTACTCAAAGCCAGCAAGATCATTGCTTCATACGTTTCTCAAATTAAGCGCTTCGGTGTCTAAGCTGCACTTGGTTATCGAAAACCTCCTTTACCAAGGCGACTTGACGACAGCGTCCCAGTGGCAATACCAGATAACCTCTGACGGTGGCCTTCAGATAGCTGCCATCCTGCTTGGTAAAGGCCCACAGTTGCCAGAATTAGACTGGAATGAAATACAGACGCGCTCCGAGGCCCTCATACGACTTATGACGGCGAGTTGCACGCCAGAGGAAATCTCTTCATTCTTCTTGGAATTACTCGGTCGATGGCTCCAATCAAGCCTCTCGGCTAAAACAACGGAGATACTGCTTCGGCCAGAAGACATCCAATCTGGCAACGAGATTAAGCAACTTTTGGAGATTACGGTCCTGCAGAAGATGCTGGAACGCATTCCGGATAAGCTGATCAGTCGTGTCACGCAAGTCTTTGAGCTTGCTTGTCGAATTCTGGACCCTAGCGGCCTCCAGAATCAGCCGGATGACATAATCGCTGTGGCTCTGAGCTTGCTCAACCTAGTGATCACGGCACCGAATTTCAAAAAGTCCAATCTCAAAGCTGAGGTGTTACAAAACCTTGAAAAGTCTCTCGATGAGCTGAGCATGGCAGGCCGCTCGGAGGTGTCTCCCACGGCACAAAATATCACTCTCCTACTCCGGTATCGTGAAGCGATCGACCCCACTGAAGAGGATGCGTTCCTACCCACCGATAAGCAGATTGAGGACAGAAGGACGTACAAGCTTGCCTTGGAATACATCACTCAAGCAGATAATCCTCCGCCAATCCGCTCGGAGGGTCTCAACCTCATATCCGGCCTAGTGGCCTCCAATAGCTCCGTTTTGGATGTGCAGGCTACCCTGGTTCTTTTATCGTCTCTGCTTCAAGACAACGAAGATTTTATCAACCTTCGGGTTGTAAAGCTCTTCACTCAGATGTCTAGCAAACATCCCAAGGCAACCACACAGGAAATCCTTGAGCACTATCTGGATGCGAAAGAGACATCGACCACAGACGTCCGATTGCGCTTTGGAGAGGCTCTGGTTCAAGTGATCGAGCGCCTCGGTGAGACGTTCGCCGGCGATGTCGCAAAGCGTGTTTCCGAGACATTATTGTCGATTGCTGGAAGACGAGGTCATCGGCCAAAGACAGAGGCAAAACAGGCTCGTAAGCAACGTCTCCATGATATGAAAAAAAAGCAGGCAGAAGACGCCTGGGGAGGAGACGTTCCCGACCTTGGGGACGATTTGACTGAGGAAGAACAAGCCAAGAATGAGATACTGACCCAAATCGTCGAGGGCTGGGAAAGCAAAAGAGGCAGCGAGGATGTCCGCATGCGAGCATCCTCCTTGTCCATTTTCTCTGCTGGCCTCGAAACAAACATTTCCGGCATCGGACCTGACTTGGTTTCAATCGCCGTGGACCTCTGCATCAACGTTCTGGCACTGGAGCGAGAAATTGAGAAAGGCATCATTCGTCGTGCGGCTATCTTGGTTATTCTGGGATTTGTCAAGGCACTCGATGCTGCCAAGCAATCAGGTCGGAGGCTCGGCTTTGGACTGACGGATCAAAGCCGGGAGGACATCACCAGAACCCTCAAATACGTTGCTGTCACAGATAATGATGGCCTGGTGCAACGTCATGCCCGGGATGTTATTGAGAGTCTGGAGGCCTGGCAACTTTCATCAATGATTCCGTCAGGAACCTCTGTCATGGACCCAAGCATCGGCAGATTGGCGGGCTTGAACATCGACCAGGATCGGTCATATCCATCCGCTAATAACAAACGACCCAGGATTGAAGAAATCAAGTAACTTAAGTTGATATAATACAAGCTGATGATTCTTTCTTACGTGAATATATCAAAGCATAGTCGTCCAAGACGAAAAAAATGCCGCCGAAACTAGCACCAATGATTCGACCTCTGTCGGACCGGACCGCCTCCGACTGAACGGTAATAGTGGGACCAGACACCCCATCTGCGTGAGCCTTTGCATTTTAGCACGTGACTCTGCACGTGATAACGCGTAAACCACATCGCGCGTTGGACCGAAGTCACTACGTTGGTGCACATAGCAGTCCTCCTGGTTCGCCCAACTTAGGCGCGTGCCTCGAACCTCTCTACTTCGCGATCTTCTCGCCACCTCGCGATAATGGCACCCGCCCGAGTCATCGCGGACTCGGATGAATCCGATGACGACATCAACCTTGGGGATAGCCCCTCAAAGCCTCCAATTCCCAAAGTACCCAGCGAAGGCCGTTCTTCCGATCCTGCGAGTGTCGCGACAGGCTCAACAGACCCGAATCTCTTTCAAGCGATTTATATCGAGCAACAGCGCGCCGCTGCCAGCGAGGCCTTAACAAACCCCGGCCGATCGTTCGTGCCCAACGACGTCAATTCTCTATCTTTACGCTCCACAGCACAGGCGAGGAAAGACACTACCGATACCTCGTCGCTCACCTCCATCACGGACCCTGTCATGGACTCCAACCACTCAAAGAAGGCGAAGAAGGCCGAAGTCGTAGACCTTACCCAAGTAACCACGCCAGGCAGGAGCGCCAACACGACCCAAAACGATATGTGGGATGTTCCTAGTAGCCCCGCGGCTGACCAGACGGCACATGTTGCCACTCTCGCGAAGACCAAAACACCCAGGAGCAACATGAAGAGGAAACGAGGTAACAATGTCGAATTTACTTCTCCCTTGGCTGTCGAAATGCTTTCTCAATGTTCAACACAGCCTTTCGATGCAACACCCGCGGGAAGATCAAATGCTGTCCCTGTTTATCCAAAAACAAGATCAAGGCTTGAGAACCCGGAGTCATCTATACCGGCCGAAGACGATGTTGATATGGTGGTGGTCCCATCCAGCGCTGCTGTGCCCTCATTCAGAGAGCTGGTCTCAGGCCAAAAACCTGTTTCTCTGTGCATCGAGCCACATACTTTGAGCGCAAGCCAACGACTGGAGTACGAGTATCATTCAATTGACCCATCTCCGGAGGACCAAGGGCCTGTGCCTACTCAACCGTTCTCAACCCTACAAGCTGCGGCTCGTTCAAGCGGGGCTACGACTATAGCATATTCTACGCCAAGCCAGACGCGCGTGGTCGGTTTCCCTCCGGCGTCCTTTGCGGATGTGACAACTCCTGGTTCAGTTCGCGAGCAGACACGGGTGATTATTGGAGCAACGACAGACCCAGAGGCAACCGCGGAAATCCAATCCTCGCCTGATATTATATCTGCGGCACCAGCCCGCCTGAAGAGGGACAGGTCTAGTGGCGAATGGGCCAAGGCGGCAGAAACCCAACGAGATAACGTCGGGTGGGATTCGGACGACGTTGGCTTCCATCCCGGGACGTGCAGGTCTCGACTCAGCCGACATAAAGGTAGCGACGCTTGCCGGCAGAACCAAAACGGGGATCTGGAAAAGACCGATATTCCCGTGGCTGACATGGGCCCAGCCGCGCAGCTGCCCGTCGATGATCCTGCGCCGGCCCGTCCGCTGAAACCAAAGACGAGGGGACGACCGAGGAAACTAGAGGCAGCTGCAGTCGACTCCATCACCGCCGAGGCCTTGGCGTCACGTCAAGTCACCGAAGCTCGTGATACCACCAAGGATCCTGCAGGAGCGGACACATCAGCGGCTACACAGCAAGCCAAGAAGAAGCGTGGGAGACCAAGGAAAGCAGACAAAACTGCGACAGTAAGCGTGCAACAAGAACACAAGATACAGCTTGCAGCGGCGGCGGCAACCGCCCGTGATGCCAAGCAGAATGAAGCCGCGGCGGATGAGAAGCACACGAGAGAGGTGCAATTAGGTGAGGCAGTAAAGCCCAGCAAGAGTAAAGAAGCCGACGAGACGAAGCATGGCTCCACTGCAAATGTGGTAGAGGCGTCGATCGATGGCCCCCAAGAGAGGGGCGAGGCTCTAGTGCTGCAGGCTGTGACATCTAATGCAGCGTCGAAGCCCGGTTCCGACGGACCGGGTCCGCAAAGCGCGGTAATAGGGCGGAAAGTAGCGGCTGACGATACACCCGCCAACAAGGACGAGAACAAGGCGGAACTGGTGGGCAAGACTGACAGAAAAAAGAGCTTGGTAACGCCCGCGTCCTCGGCAGGAAAGCCGATTTATCGGGTAGGGCTCAGCAAGAAGTCGAGGATCGCGCCACTGCTCAAGTCACTTAGAAAGTGATGCGTCTCGATGGTTGGGTCGGCGCAAGAAATGGAGTTTCGGGGAGGTGTGGCGAATGTGTTGCTTCTCTATTTACAAGATACCCAACGTGGATTATGGGCAGCGGGCGTCAAAGGTATGAATGGGAATTTTTGTTGGAACAATGTGCGACGATGAGCCGATCGGAAGTTAATCGGCCAATACGAAGCGAAGCACACCGACAATGGCAGAGGAAGATGCACAGATGGCCCTCTAGGGCAGCATTACTGACTTGTAATTCTGGAATGCAGCTAGTAATGCAGACGTTCATGCTTGGTTGCTGAGTTGCATTGGAGCTGGCAAGATGGAACAATGCATTGCGTGGTGGCGGCTGTCACTTGGACGACAAGAACCTAGGACAGCTGAGCGCAACACCAGGGCCACATGCAGCAGGCTGAAGACACAGGTCAGATGGAGCGGGTTGACGTCGCTCGATTAGCCTTGGTTGGGGGTTAGTGGAGGGCGAGCTGCCAAAGGCGACTGCCGCATATTACATGCTGCATGAGGTGAGCGGTGTGCCCCTGGCATTTTGGACAGTGGGACATCAGAAGAGAGAGTGAGATACATGATGAGCTGAAAAGAATGAGGTTCAGGCGCACGGCACAGTTGGAACGACGGAGAAAGCGAGGGAGAGTGGACCTCAGAGAACGGCTAATTGGCCAATCAGAAGGGGGGAAGAGTGAGGAAGCCCGGCGGCTTACTTAGCGTCCTGCCATGGCCACAATGACAATCGGTCGTGGACATGACAACCCCACGCGCCGCACCCAGAGTCTTCAAGTGCGGGGCAAATTTTTACGCCGGCTGGAAAGGTGGGGCACACCGGACCATTGGAGGGGTGACTGAGACTCTACTGGCGGGGAGAGTCGACTCGACCCCGACTCAACGAGACCGACTTTCGGCCGCTTGACGTGCTGGCGTGACTCGTTTTTTTCTTTCCCTTTTCGATCGTATCGCTCACATCCCGCAGCCTTTCCTCTGCTAAGAGATCCGGCAGCTTGTAGAGAGACGAGGTCTCGCGCATATTCCTCTCCCCCATTTCCCCTTTCTCTGCTTCGATTCGGCTCTCCCCCTTTCTTCCGCCCATCCCTACTCCTCTCCCTCAGCGGCATAAAGTCATCATGGCCACCAACGGTAACACAAACGGCGAAGCGGCGCTGCTTCCGCCGCCGCGGCACCTGTCGACACCACCCACACCCAGTCGCAACGCTATTTGAGCACTCGTGGAGAGGACAGCGGCGTATGATCTTCCCTCCCATGTTCGCTCCTCCCGCCGCCGGCTTCGCCACGGCGCCATCGGACGTTGACCAGTCTTGAACCGCAAATGCTGATCGCATCCCCAGTTCTCCTTCGAAGAGGTCGTCCTCAAGGGTCTAGCGAGCGACGGCGGCCTGTTCATCCCCGAGCATATTCCCCAGGTCAATGACTGGCAGTCCTGGAAGGACCTTTCCTTTCCCGAACTGGCCCACAAGATCCTGTCTCTGTACATCTCCCCCTCCGAGATACCCTCCGCCGACCTCAAGGGCATCATCGACCGAAGCTACTCTACCTTTAGAGCCCCCGAGACTACACCGCTCCGCCACCTCAACGATAACCTCTACCTCCTCGAGCTGTTCCACGGCCCGACCTTTGCCTTCAAGGACGTTGCTCTGCAGTTCCTCGGCAACCTGTTCGAATACTTCCTCGTGCGCAAGAATGAGGGCAAGACTGGAAAGGGTATGCACTCTGGGGCTCGCGAGCCTACTCGCGAGGGACTGCCTCGATTGCTCGCGTCGGACTAACACGTTGTGCAGACAGGCATCATCTGACCGTCGTCGGTGCCACGAGCGGCGACACCGGCTCCGCTGCCATCTACGGCCTGAGAGGCAAGAAGGATGTCTCTGTCTTTATCCTCCACCCCAAGGGCCGTGTGAGCCCCATTCAGGAGGCCCAGATGACTACCGTCTTGGACGACAACGTCCACAACCTTGCCGTCACTGGTACCTTTGACGACTGCCAAGTAAGCCGCGCGCCAAGACAACCAAAGTGGACGCTGTCCCCTAACACCGATGACTATCTAGGACATTGTCAAAGCCCTCTTCGCCGACCCCGACATCAACTCGACCCACAACCTCGGCGCTGTCAACTCCATCAACTGGGCGCGTATCCTGGCCCAGATCGTTTACTACTTTCACTCGTACTTCTCCCTCGCAAAGTCCTCCGACTCCTTCAAGCTTGGCGACAAGGTGCGCTTCATCGTGCCCACGGGCAACTTCGGGGACATCCTCGCCGGCTACTTTGCCTTCCGCATGGGTCTCCCCGTCGACAAGCTTGTCATCGCGACCAACGAGAACGATATTCTGCACCGATTCTGGACGACGGGCAAGTACGAGAAGCAGCCCGCGCCTCCCTCGGAGGCTACTGGCGGTCTCGCACAGGATGGCGTGAAGGCCCACGAGGATGGTGTTAAGGAGACGCTCAGCCCCGCCATGGACATCCTTGTCTCGAGTAACTTTGAGCGTCTGTTGTGGTTCTTGGCCTACGAGTTCGCCTCCAGCGCTGGCATGGATGACGAGTGGAACAAGAGGCAGGCCGGCCAGGAGGTGTCATCTTGGCTCAAGGACCTCAAGACCAAGGGCGGTTTCGGTCCGGTCTACCAGGACGTGCTCAACTCTGCCCGTCGCGACTTCGAGAGTGAGCGAGTCAGCGATCCTCAGACTGTCGAGACCATCAAGAACTATTACAACAAGATCGGCTACGTTCTGGACCCCCACTCCGCCATCGGTGTCTCCGCCTCCGAGCGGTCCGTTGGCCGCGCGGGAGCCGAGGTACCGCACATCTCTCTCTCGACGGCTCACCCGGCCAAGTTCGCCGGTGCCGTCGACCTGGCTCTCAAGGAGGAGCCCGGTTTCAACTTCAAGGAGAAGGTGCTGCCGTCCGAGTTCGTCGGCCTGGAGGAGAGGGAGAAGAGGGTTACGGAGATCACCAGCGACTGGCAGAAGGTCCGGGAGGTTGTCAGGGCTCAGGTCGACGAGGAGCTCAAGGCGGCCGAGAGCTGAGTTTGAGTCAAGCACACAACGAGCATGAAAACATTCAGGCCGCCTACCCGCGGGACTTTGTTTCCCCTCCCAGGAGCAAAGGAACAGCAAAGATGAAGAAATACGAAGCAAGACAAGGAGGCATGTGTTTGGCTGCCGCGTTTTCGGCATGGGTACTCTGGCTGTGATTGGCATTTTGGTACTGCATTACCGTGCTTGATTTAGCTCCTTCATCATGCCTATAGATCGGAAACAAAAGTGTGCTGGTGGAGGGCGAGGGTCTAAGGAGCAGGGGGGGCCAGTGGACGGAGAGGAGGGTTTTTCGGCGCATTTGCATTGCATGGAGGTGCTTGGCCACGGCTATCCGCCCCTTGGATGTTGACACACTACACACCGAAAAGCAAACAACTACGCGCTTCTTACAGAGCGGAAGACCACTTGAATGATATACGATTTGAAGGCTTCTAGTCAAACGTCGCTTTAGTTGACAACTTGTCCACTAGCGTGGGTAACATCAGCTCCAGTGGGGAAAATACTGATGCGACCGACACATTGTTCCCCAGTGAACTGCAAGTGAACTATGAACATAGGTGGAGATGTTTCTCCATGGCGGGACCGCCTGGTAGTCTCCATCGTCTGGGCACATGTCAAATGTCAGTGGAAGAAGCATCATGCGAAGGGTAAGCGATGAGGGCGTATTTGGTGAGAGTTAATGCGGGAGGCCGAGCAAAAAAACGTGCTGGCGAAACGCGGGACGTGAAGCTTCGCGGTGTGATGGCATGGAATGAGGAAACATGTGTAGATGGCATGTGATGGGGAGGAGAGGGTTTGAGGGGGTCGAATTTACCATAAATGACTTGGTTCATCTCTGGCCAGCATCGCGTGCTTCTCTCAGACACATTCTCAATCATTACGAATATTCGAGTAATTCACAGCCGAACAACTCTACACACACACACACAC